>APFE030631887.1:35358-118310 GCA_000404065.3 Pinus taeda | reverse complement strand
CTTCAATCAAATGAATTTCCCACCCATGCAGCAAATGCAAAACCCTCCCTTTGTTGATCCTTCAATGTGGACTCCTTGGCCTCCACAACAGCCATCTTCTTTCAACCCTTGGAATTCAAATTGGAGAAGTCAACCACTCCCGTATCCAAATCAATTGCCTCAATTCCAACAACCACTCCCTCTGCCATCAAATGCCCTGCCAAATAACCAAATGAGACCCCAGCTACCTGTGCAACCAAATCCTAACCCCAATAATAAAGTTGTGCAAGTCATTGATATTCAGAATCAGTATATATTTCCTACTATGCAATGTAATGATATTCATTTGAGATCTGGAAAAATAGTAGAGCCTATTATTGATGACATAACTTCTTCTGATTCGGATAAAAACAAAACTGAGAAACATAAAGAAGCACAACCACCTCCTAACAAGAATGTTGAAATAACAGAACCACCATTCCCTGAGCGTTTGGTTTTAACCAGAACAGTTGAAACACCTGCTTTTAATTTTCTAGGGGAATTGCAAAATTTGTATATTAAAATTCCACTTTTACAAGCATTAAAAGATGTACCAATTTATGCTAGAACATTAAGGGATATTTGTGTTAAGAAACCTGGTAGGAAAACCAAGGACCCCCTTACAGTACATGTGATGGGAGACTTGTCTGCATTAATGTTCGGAAAAGCCCCTCCCGTGAAATATGGTGATCCCGGCCATCCTACAGTCACGGTTCAGATTGGTAAAACAATGATTCCCCGAGTTCTGGTAGATTTAGGTGCTGCAATTAATATAATGACTCTTGAAACTTCACAATTGTTACAGTTGAATAACACAATCAGAGATACACCCACCATTTTAGAGTTGGCTGACTGTTCCACAATTAAACCTGAAGGAGTTGTTGAGGATCTGCTTATTTTAGTTGAATCCTGGAAATACCCAGCTGATTTTGTGGTATTGCAGACTAAAACAAAGCTGGGGGGACATCCCTTAATTCTAGGAAGGCCATGGATGGCCACAGCTGATGCTTTTATTAGTTGCAGATCTGGTTCAATGACAATTTCTAATGGTTATGAAACAAAACAACTTACTCTTTACCCTCATGCTACACCAGTAGTTAATAATGATGATTCTATATGGATGGATTATGATGATAATGCTGTTCAACCTATTCTAACTATTGGGCAAGCTTTAACTCTTAAAGACAATACAGAGGATGAGATAATTAATAATTTTATTTGTGAACCTTCTTCTGTCATTGCTGAAACACACAATCAATTAACTGCAATTTTTGAAACTGATGCACAAGAAAAGATTGAATCTGAAGATTCATCTCAGACTTTAACCACAATCTCATCTAAAAGCATAACAGTTGAAATTGAACCCGGCAAGACATTAAACATAAATCCTGACTTAACAGATGTTCAAACACAACAATTAATGAAGTTATTACATGAATATAAGGAGGCATTTGCATGGGATTACACGGATATGAAAGGTATTTCTTCTGAATTATGTACTCATCGAATTTACATTAAAGAAGGATGCCGACCTGTTTGTCAACCCCAAAGACGAATGAACCCTAATTTACGAGAAATTGTTAAAGAAGAACTTCAAAAATTGCTTAATTCAGGCTTTCTATATCCTATATCTGACAGTGAATGGGTTTCCCCATTAGTAATTGTCCCTAAGAAAAACGGGAAATGGAGAGTATGTGTTGACTACAGAGCTTTAAACAAAGCTAGTCAAAAGGATCACTTTCCTTTACTCTTCATTGATCAGGTGTTGGACAATCTGGCAGGGAAGAAATTCTTTTCTTTTCTGGATGGATTCAGTGGGTATAATCAGATAAGAATTGCACCCCAAGACCAAGACAAGACCACTTTCACCAGCCCCTGGGGAACTTTTGCCTATAGAGTTCTTCCATTTGGGCTATGTAATGCACCAACAACTTTTCAAAGAGCTGTTATAGGAATTTTTTTCTGATATGACTGATGATTCTATGGGAAATATTTATGGATGATTTACTCGCTTAGGTGTGTCTTTTGGAAGATGCATTAACAAAACCTTAGAAAGTACTTAAAAAGAAAGTTATACAAGCTCAACCGTCTCCCTAAGTACTGAAAAAATGCCATATATGATGAGCGAAGGAATTAGTGCCTTGGCATTTTAATTTCAATCTCAAGGTATTCCAGGTAGATCCATCAAAATATTGGGTCATTCAGAATCTTTCTGTTCCTAAAACTCAAACTGATGTGAGAAGCTTTCTAGGACATGCTGGATACTACAGAAGATTTATTAAAGATTTCTCTAAAATAGCTTCTCCATTATTTGTGTTGCTTATGAAAAATGCTGAATTGAAGTGGACTAATTCTTGTCAGAAAGTTTTTGAAGAACTCAAGCATCAGTTGTCTACTGCTCCTATTTTGAGGGGGCCTGATTGGAATCTTCCTTTTCACATATCTTCTGATGCTTCAGACATTGCAATTGGCGCTGTTTTGGGACAAGAGGAAAATCATCTTCCTTATGCTATATACTTTATCAGTAAGAATATGACCCCAGCTGAGCTTAATTATACAGTTACCGAGAAAGAATTTCTTGCAGTAGTCTATGCCATTAATAAATTTCGACACTATATCACTGGTTATTCTACTTTTGTGCACACTAATCATTAAGTTATTAAATATTTAATGAACAAATCTGTCACAAATGCTAGAGTTACCAAATGGCTATTATTATTGCAGGAATTTGATATCACAATTGTAGATCGGCCTGGTAAAGAAAATGTGGTGGTTGATTTCCTTTCACGGTTAAAAAGTGACAATGATATTCCAGTAGATGATTCTTTGCCTGATGAGTATTTGTTTGCAGTTTCTGCTCACTCTCCATGGTATGCAGATATTGCTAATCATTTGGTTGCAGGAAAATTACCATCACACCTGTCATACAGAGAAAAGAGAAGAATTGTTCAACAAAGTGCCAGGTACAGCTGGATAAGTGGGTGTCTTTTCTATACTGGGCTTGATCAGGAGATCCGAAGATGCATTAGAGAAGATGAAGTGTATGACATATTGAAAGCTTCTCATGATGACCCTTGTGGAGGGCATTTCGCTGATAAGAGAACAGCACACAAAATTCTGAGGATGGGTTACTATTGGCCCTCATTATTTAAGGATGCAAAGAAACATGTAAGGGCTTGTGACAGCTGCCAGAGAATGGGTCAACCCAATCATAGAGACCAAATGCCATTAAACCCCCAGGCAGCTTCTGAACCATTTGAAAGATGGGCCTTGGATTTCATAGGACCCATTAACCCTCCATCCAACCAAAGAACTTATATATTAGTCTGTACAGACTATATGACTAAATGGGTGGAGGCCAAAGCACTTATTAGAGCCAATGAAGAGGTTGTCCTAGCTTTCTTGTTTGAAGAAATCTTCACTAGATTTGGAATTCTTAGAGAGCTAGTTACTGATGGAGGACCTCCATTTAATTCTCATGGTTTTAAATCTACCCTTCACAAATATCATATTCAACATAGAATGACTACACCATACCACCCCCAGGCCAATGGGCAGGTGGAAAGTACAAACAAAGTTTTAGAAGCCATTCTAACTAAGACAGTGAAGGACAACCGGAAGGATTGGTCCCAAAGGCTCCCTGAGGCATTATGGGCTTACAGAACTACTTGGAGAAACACTACAGGTTTTTCTCCCTATGAATTTGTTTATGGTAAAAATGTTGTTTTTCTTGTGGAATTTGAGATTAAAACTTTAAGAACTGCTTTAGTTGTTAATCTTGATTTGACTGATGTGCAGACAGCTAGGTTGCAGCAGCTTTTGGAGTTGGATGAAAAGAGATTAGATGCCATCCATCAAACAAACATGATACAGCAACAAAGGATGAAATGGCATGACAAAATTATCAAACACAAGCAGTTCCAAAAAGGTAATTGGGCCTTACTGTATGACTCTCGGTTTGAAAATTTTCAGGGTAAGCTACATACACGCTGGCTTGGACCATATGAAGTAGATGCTGTTTTTCCAAATGGAACGGTAAGACTTTTAACAATTGATGATGCTAAAACACCTCTACTAGTCAATGGCCATAGGTTCCATTTATATCAGCGCCCTGTTTCTAAAGAAGATTTCAAGACTGCTTGCATGACCGATATTCATTATCTTTTTCTATGGGAGTCTTCTGCTCCTCACAACATTTAATTTTCTGCACTATATTTTTAATAATAGATTAGATTTAGTACTAATAATCCCTGTCAAGGATTGGTATATTACAATTGAATCTTGCAGACTCTGGAAAAAGCTCATTAAGGAGGACAGATTCATCACGAGAAGATCTGAAGCTTCAAACACAGAAGCTGTTCCCATCATTTTACCCCATTTCCCTAGCAATATCCCTTCATACCCATTTCTACATTACTTCCATTATTCCATTATTCCCACTCCTACCATCCCTGAAATATTTTCCTTCAGTGAGTGTTTCCCATCCCTTACTACTGAAATTATCCCCTATCAAACATTTTCCCCATTGGTTACGGACCTAATTCATTTATACCATTTCTCTGATTTTTCCCGTTGCTGAAACACCTGTTTCAGCAACGTCTCGTTCATTTTTTTTCCGATTGCTAAAACACCAGTTTCAGCAACCTGTTATCATTAAAACAGTATTTCTCTTCGCTGTTATATAAGCTTTTTGGTTCTCCACGATTATACTTCAGATCCTTTCGGTGAAAAATTATTCAGCACTGACCAGATCCAATTACACTCCTGTTCTAAACCCCAGAGAGATTAACAGATTCTTCCATGCACATTAAAGCTATTTTTGAAGCAATCGACACTTCGAATTATTAAAAGGTAAAAATGTAAGGTATGAGGTTTTAATGTAATTCAGTTAAAGTATATTAAAGAGAGGATTTCATTCATAATGATTACAGATCTTCACACGCCCAATCATTATTACACCGTACGTAGGGGGGGAATTCCAAAAATTGAACAATCATTTCGTATTAACCAAGCTTCCGTCCCTTGTCATATCCATTTCCGCCGTCCTTTAAACCTTGCAGCCTCTGTTGCGGCAACTAGCGCGATTTGGGTCTGTGTTTACTGTGTTCAGAGCCTCTGTGTATAACTCAAAGCGATAGCCATGGGAGGGTCGGCCGTCAGACATGAGCCCGGCTCCGTAAACCTTCTTCAATTGTTTCCCGAAGTATATCAGATTTTCCAACAAGCGGGATGGACTGTATATTTTGAAAGATTGGGTGAATTTGACCAGGAACAAGTCTTAGAGTTTGCGCAAAACCTTCAAGACAATTTTTCAATGGTCCAAGGGGTTCGCATTTCAGTAACAGAGGAGGACATAGTTCAGGTATCAGGGTTGCCAGCTACTGGCATTCGTTGGTTCAGCAGAAAGAAGGTTATTCTCAATGTTCAGCAAGAATTTCTTCGTCCAGATGAGCGAGTGGAACCCAGAGGCCGCGGGGTTAGTCTGCACTCACTTCCTCAACCATGGCCATCGGTGGCAGAGTTCATCAAACACTACTTAACATGTGAAGGGCGCTACCAGGTAGTGTACAACCACAATTTTGTTTTGATGAATCATTTGAGAAATGCATGACTGATTAATATCCCCTATTATCTGCTTGGTTGTATTAAAAACATGTCTTATTATTGTAGACACTCTAAATTCCCAATGTTATCCCTCACCCACCACCGTTTATGCCAGCTGTTGATACAGAGGGGTCTTGCTCAGCAAAACCCCCCTCTGCATGCCCCACTTCCTGATCCCCAACTGTCTGAAATTCCCCAGCAGGCTCAAACGTCCCAATAACCCGAAAGTTCTCACGATACTCCGGAAATTCCCTGTGAAGGACAGCAGGACGATACCCCACATTCCCCAGTTGACCCAACCTCGAGATCGCCCCAATTAGCAGAGTCAACTGACCCCACTATTTCTGTCCCTAGTGATGACTCTCTAACACCCCCGTCCCCACCCATTCATAAAAAGAAGAAAACCCCAACTGTCTCAGTTTCCAGACGATGGATAAGGACTAGATTTCAAGTCCTTACTTCTTCTGAAAGCCCTTCCCCTAGAGAAGAACCCTCCCCTTCAAAGAGAAGGAAAGGTAGTGATTTTTCCACCTTCCTACCAAAAAGGAAAAAGAAAACAACTGCTGAGACAGAACCCACCCTCATTTCCCCTGACCCCGCCACTATTATGTTAAAACCTCTATCCCCATCTCAAATCCCCCAACCCGTCTCATCCGGAGGTACTGCCACACAAGAACCAGTACCTCGGGATAATACGACATTGTTTATGGCTCAAGAAGTGACTGTCCCACAAGAACCAGTCACTTATCCAGTGGCTGAAACACAAGAACCAACCACTGTGGTAGAAAAATACACCGAGCATGACGATAGTGGGAGATCAGCAGTAGCTGAAACACAAGAACTAGCTACAACTGTGCATCAACAGACTACCCCAATAGAATCAACCAGTGCACAGGGTTTACATACTATGACATCTCTATTGGAGGAGAATGAGTTCTTGAAGTCTGAATTGGAGGTGTACAAAAATGAACTAACCGTGGCTCGAGAGGCTTTTGAGAAAGAACTGAACCTCTATACGTTAGCACACGCAGCCTCAATGCAAAATAAGGAGCCATGCAAGGAATACATGTTCCATGAGTGTGGCAACATTTACCAGGGTGCAGGCTACAAAGTAGTCAAAATTCAATTATCTGAGGCATCTACATCAGGTGGAATAAAAGAGGAATACCCTATTGCTCCACAAGAACCAGTAGGGCTCCCTATAAAGCAAGAAAAAGAAACCGAACCTCAGATATCTCGTCCTTTGTAGGTTGATGCAGCCATTCAGACAGAAGCATCACCACAGTTAGTCAGTGTAGCCATTCAAACAATGTCCCAACCCACTACTGTTGATGCCAAGATATAGACTTTTCCATGGAATCAGTTGGAACAGATGAAGAAATGGAAGAAGCAATATGCTGAAGAACAAGATATAATATTACGCCAACATAAGTTACAATGGCAGAATCATATATATGCCAACTGGGATAGGTGGGATCAAATGATGCAACAGATTAAGGACTACAAAAAGGAAGCCAAAGAATCTAAGGAAAAGATAGCCCTGATGTTTTCATTAGTCCAGAAGTTGATGGCTACACGCAAACCCTCTGTAAACTACTCTCTCTTTCTTGCTGAACGATTAGTTTATTTTCAATTAAAAGCAATAAAAAATGGCAGACCATATGAGTTAATGACTTCAGAAAACTTTGTTGAGACCTTTAATGAGGCCCCCAAGAGTGACCAGCATTTGTTGTGCGAACTCTACCTCCATAACGAGGCCATTCCCGAGAATAGAGAAGTCAATCTTATTCCAATTGCAGGAGATATACAAATAAGGGCATTTGTCTCATTTTTGTCTAACCAGCTCACTTGGCAATCTGCGTTCACTGCAAGCAGTCATAATGAGGACAATAAACTCCTGTGGATCAGACCAGAGCCTTTAAGGCCAGCCCTGTTCATAGCACAATATCATGAATTCTTACAGAAGCCAGGAATGCATAGGTACATGCAGCAACTACAGGCTTCAACACTTTCTAAGTGTCAACAACACATTAGAGTAAAGGGTAATGCTGCAATGAAGGCCAATGTTATGTTTTGGCAGCAGTCATGCAAAGAAAGACAGGACTATCACCCTTTTAATCCTCACAATCTTCAAGCCGCATTATCCAGGGTTTCCAATTACATTGGTTGCATTCAACGTTGTGGAGTAAACTGGATCGGGTATCATTTCCATTTTCCAATTCTATGGCTGCCTTCAGACAACTATCAGTGTCATTTCCAGTTGACCAACAGAGATGAAGCCCTAGCATAGCAGAACTTGCAAAACAACAGAGGATTCAGAGCTCCTACAGATGCCACCTTCTCCAGCTACTGCTTGAGTAATTTGCATGCTTAGTTCCAGTACCCAGACTCTGATTCAGACTAGGGGTTGCCTGAAGACATGCAACATTTTTAGCT
Source organism: Pinus taeda (assembly GCA_000404065.3). Lineage (NCBI taxonomy): Eukaryota > Viridiplantae > Streptophyta > Pinopsida > Pinales > Pinaceae > Pinus > Pinus taeda. Next base: position 110,252 of record APFE030631887.1, on the reverse strand, counting down.
GGGGGGGATGTTAGGACTCCACTATGTATCATTTTTGCTATATATTTTGACATCGCTCCTCCTATTATCATTGTTTCGATCTCTTCCAACCTTTGATGTTGCGATATGTTGATACCTGACCTTCGATATGCGATCGCCGATATGACTTGTGCTCTGATGTTGCAATTGTCAATATTCCTGATGCTCTGCTGTGCAATCAGAGATATGCATGATGTCTTTGGACCTCAAATATTGCAATCTCTGATATTCTGATATGCCTTCCCAAGGCTTCAATCCTTGAAACTTTATAAGACCATATCTTTTGATCAAAGAGTCCATTTTTGGATTTCCATGTATTATTGGAAATCTTGTTTCAAGATATTTCCGATGGAGAGGGTCTAATGCAGGCTTTGATTCCTTTTTATACTTGGAAAATGACTGTAAACATCTCTTCTCATTTACTCTTTGGACAACTAAAAACACATTTTGTAGTAAGTAACAACATTAGCTCCAATTGGGGAGATTGCCTCACTGACAAGGTGCTGAGAACCTATAGAATAGTAGCATTCACCATTTGGCATGGAGTCAAATAAATATAGTGAACCTGTAAAAATAGAAAACCTACCTAGAACTTTATTTGTTGGGAGTCCCCTCCTCATAAAAGCTAAAATGTAGAACTACAAATTCTAACAACTGAAAATTAAATGCTCACCTAGTGAGCTTATTTATATACAACTCATACTTATGCATAGGGCTCAGTTAACCTAAGTGACGCCAACCTTCCAATGATACCAAGTCAGCATTTGGGTGCTAGACCTAATGACTCCATGCTATTGATATTTAAAAATCAAAATAAACATGAACCATGAAAAATATTCAAACAAAATACTTGATACATGCCCCTAAAACAACATTTGTTATTGACCAAAGAATGTTTTCATGCAGTCAGCTATTGGGTCATAGAACTGACAAGAAAAAATTATGGTTCCATCCCTCTCTTGAAAAATTTCCGTGTAGGAATATTTTTGCAACACACAACCATAAACATTGCTTTGATCTTCAACTTTGGGCTCCTCTTGAAGGGTATGTTGTTGGTAATCTTCTCCCCACCTATTTGTAAGCATATCCCTTTGACAATCTACAACCATATCCTCCTCCTCTAAATCATCTAAATCATAGATTAGAGAATCTTTATCGACTTCCATACTAACTTATTGAACTTTTCCTTCATTTTAAGAATGTGAATTGTGAACTGGAGCCTCTTTCTTGACCTCCTAGTGGGCCTCCACTTTTTTTGCATCTTCCCATGACTAGGAATGTTGCAGTCCTGCATTACTCAACATCCCATCAAAGTCATACAAATTGTAAGAAGGAGAATCGTCAAATTTGGCAGAATAAGATATTAGTGGACTTATTTTCAACTTGATAATGTCTCCTTCTTCCCTTTCTTGATTGTTGGCTAGTGATTGTTGACGCAAGCATATGTTTTCTTGGAGTTGAGCCCAACAAACATCTTCAACAAAATCATTAACCTTAAAAATATTTTCAACATTAAAATGTGCACAAAATTCTTCAAACAAAGCATCCGATGGACATAATATTTTGAAAAAATGATTGAATGCTATGTGAAAACTCTTCAAGGAAGATATACTCCCACAAGGTATTGTTTTGTACCAAAGTCTAACATATCCCTCTAAAGAATATATGAACAATTTCATTTTCATGTCTTCAAAAATAATACCCAATTATTCCGTGAATTCATGAAAATACTTAAGGTTGTGGTCTGAACTTCTATATATATTTCCATTGAAAGTAGGCAAATAGGTATACCATTCATGAACTGTAGGGACATGATTGGGATAACTAGAAATAGAAGAAAAATCCAGTGGGGAAAATTTGTTGGACAAGAATGCAATAATGACAATTTTGAAAACCGCTTTAGGTGAGTGATCTCAAGTTCAAATGTAGGGAAAGTTTTCTATTGTTTAGCATCAAAGAGAGTATGAGGCCTCTTGAAATTCGAGATGACCAAATAATGATATAGACTGTGGATTCACCTAGGTGTTTATAATAAGATTCAAACAGTGGAATTGCTAAGGTGAGAGATATTATTGTTGGCTAAAGATTTAGATTTTAGTTAGACAAACAAATGTCAAGAAGCTTTTGAAGTACTAAAAGAAACGTTGACCAATGCACCCATCCTTAGGGTTCCCAAATGGGCACTACCTTTCCATATAAAAATAGATGCCTGAGACAAAGTTGTAGGGGCCACCTTAGGAAAAGTGGAAGACAGTTTTCCTCATGCTATCTATTTCATTAGTAAGAACATTTCTAAAGTTAATTTAAATTATACTGTCACTGAAAATGAACTCTTTGCAATGGTACATGCTTTGTACAAGTTTAGGAATTATATCATTGGTTATCCAAGTTTTATTGACACTGATCGTGCAACCATTAAGTATTTAATGAATAAACATGACGTCAATGCTAGGATAATTAGATGGTTGTTATTATTGCAGTAATTTGATTTTACTATTATTTATAAACTAGGGAAAAAGAATGTGGTTGTAGATTTCTTGTTAAGACTAACCCTCCTTATAGAAAAGGAAGAAATGGTGGATGATCAACTTCTAGATGAACATATATTTTCCATCTCTATGCTTTCTCCTTGGTTTTCTCATATAGCCAAATACTTGGTTGCTGAGAGGTTCCATCCTAATCTATCCTCTAAGGAGAAGAGCAATATTGTCAGTATAAGTGCCACATTCACTTGGATTGGGGGGGAATATTTTCATATTGGGACCATATCAGATCTTAAGGAGATGCGTGATAGAAGAGGAGGTCTATGACATCATCTTAGCATGCCATGATGGACCTTGTGGGGGCCACTTTACTGCTAAGAGGGCAGCCTTCAAATTTCTACAATAAGGTTATTATTGGCCCACTTTACATTAGGATGCAAGGAGGTACATCACCAGGTGTGATCAGTGCCAAAGGATGGGTAAACCCAGGCCCAAGGATGAAATTCCCTTACAAACTAAAGTGACTCTAGATCCATTTAAGAAGTGGGGCATGGATTTCATTGGACCTATTGATCCCAATTAGGACAAAAGAAATATGTCATTGTGTGCACAGATCAATTGACTAAATGGGCTGAAACAAAGGAAGTAAAGGAAGAAACTGAGTAAAAGGTGGTTTAATTTATGAGGGAGAACACCTTCTACAAGTTTTGTTTTCCAATGGTATTAGTCACCTATCGAGGAGCATAATTTATGTCAAATATAATTGAATATCTCATGAACCAGCACCACATCAAGCACATGACATCCATTTCTTATCACCCACGAGAAAATGGGTAGGTGGAGGTCACAAACAAAGTGTTGGATAAAATTCTAACCAAGGTTGTTAGCAGCAACAAAAAATATTGGGTAGATAAACTTGTGGAACCCACTTGGGCTTACAACACCACTTGGAATACCACCACTAGATTCACTCCATTTGAACTAGTCTATGGGAAGAAGGCCCTACTATCTATTGAATTCAAATATAACACCTTAAGGATGGAAGCTTAGTTAGACTTGCACCTCACTATAGCACAAGATGAGAGGCTCCTCTAGCTCAATGGTCTAGATGAATTTAGGATGTAATCTCTCCTACACACTAAGTTGATCTAGCTACAAACGAATATTTGGCATGATAAACACACCAAAGAGAATACTTTTCAAGAAGGATATTGGGACCTATTGTATGATTCTAGATTCAAGGATTTGAAAGGAAATTTAATGACAAGATGGTTGGGTCCCTATCTAGTAGAGAAATTTAATGAGAATGGGTTTGTCCAGATTAGAACAGTTGATGAGGAAGGGATTCCTCTACTTGTCAATGATTATAGGTTGAATTTGTATAAAATACCTTTGTCCAAGGAATAATTTATCAGTTCAATAAATAGAGAATTAAATATTATTGGGAGGCTCACAGTCCTCAATCCACACAACTTCTAAAAAAAATGAGAAAAAGAAATAAAGGTCCTAGGTGAAAACCTCCATGAGGCATATAAGGCCAACTCTAGGGATGAAAACATCTCTGAGGCAACCCAAGAGTAAGAAAAAGAAAAAGAAAATGAAAAAGAAAATAAAATAAAAATATCTGTAAGTGAAAACATCCTTTGAGGCACCTCAAGTATGCATTCAGGTTGAAAGCCTCTACAAAGGCAACCTGCAAGTATGAAAAAAAGAGAGGAAAAAACACAAGGATCAGTTACACTTATTTTGTTACCATCTCACTTTTGCAGGACTACAGACGGTCAACAAAACCATGCATACAGAATAGATTGTAAATATTCAGTCCTCCATTTTTCTAGCTATCCATTACATTTTCACCCTCTTCACTCACCTCCCTACCTCTCTCCATCATTTGGCTAGGAATAGAATAATGTTTTTCCTCATCTCTGAAGTGCTAAAAGTCTATCCTCAAATGCTATAGGAGCAGCCTGAAATGCTACAGGAGAAACCTGAAATGCTACAGGAGAAGCCTAAAATGCTTCAATAGTAGCCCGAAATTCTACAGGAGGTAGATCCGTTTGGAGAAAAGCGACAAAATATCATGTCTTCTCGAAGAAAAGTTGAGATAATTCCACCTATATCACCTTCATCAATTATCCACTCCATCTAGCCAAGAGTAATCTTCAAATTCCACTCTTCCCTACATAAAAAAAACCAAAAAAGGGTTTTTCGTCAACTTTTCCACCACCTACACCACCTCTTGATGATTTTAACCCTATCCTTATACCTCCTATGACTTTCTATCAATCCCACATGCAATAATGAGGTCTCAAAGAGGAATTAAATGACTACTAAAGTAAGATGATTCCTCCTGTAGCAGTCTGTACAATTACAATAGAACTCAACATCAATTTTTTCACCCATAGAGTAGAAGATCCAACCACCTTGAGCATCATGAAGCCATGTGTGAAGTTGATAAGGTACACATCCTACTTAGGAAGCAACCCATCCACTCCACCACCAACAAATGGGACACAGGGATGAAACCTTCACACACAACAATTTTATCAGTCAAAGGATCATCAATATAAGAGGACTTGTGTAGAAGCAAGCAAAGGAAATCAACACCTTCAAGATCATTCTATTATGAAGTCCAAACCCAACATTCAAGCGTCTACAAAAAATAGACATCATAGGTAAGATCAGGTATGAAAACCCTCACCTCTTCCATATGCATATAATGATAAAATGTGTAATGTTCAAGAAAGGATTTTTTTTATGGGCTGAAGGTGGCTAGTAAACGTTTCCACCATCGATTAGTAAACTAAAGTTCATTCAGTCACACATGTACATGGAAAATTCAACTCAAGTGAGATGTTTATTATGAGGAGTGAGGTGATGATCACAAGGAGTAGGGTGATTATTACAAGGAGTGGGGAAAACAGTTAAAAATAGGATGTTTGTGCAATAGCCATGTCAAAAAAGTGCTCCGACCCCTTGTTAGGGTCTTACAATGATCTGCGACCCTCTGCAGCCCTCTATGGCAATCTTCTGTTGCCTTCTACAACCCTCTTATAACGATCTGCGGCCTCTTATTGTGCTACATCTGTGGTGTGTCGATCTTGTGGCTACCATCAGTGGGTCTAGGCCTCTTAGCTCTATTTTTTTGTAGGACTTTCTTTTTCGCGGTGGCTTCTCGTCGTCTCGTCTTTCGGTGATGTGTTTTGGGTACAGTTTGTTGTTTTGTCTACCTGGTTTCACTCATCTTTGTTTCACACCTTCCTTCATAGATGTGTCCATAGTCATCCACCTGAGGTCTACCGTGGTATTTGTGGGGATTTTATAACGATTCTTTTTGTAAGGCCCAGATCTGGGCTTATTGTTAAGGTTGTCTAGGTAGCTTGCGCCCAATTGTGTTTGTGCTGCGGATGGATATTATAGATTTGAGACACATATCTGAAAGGCCTATGTGGCTCCCTTTTGTAAAAAAATTCATAAACATTTTATACTCAGCAGGAGAGCATTCTCCAGATGGCTCCCAGCTTCACGAAAATAGCTGCTGGCTTAGTTCTGTCTACCTCTGGGGGGCAATCTCCTATCAATATCGTCAATGAAGCCCCAACTTCCACTGTCTAGGTGGTCTAGGTCTCACTCGATGAGGCTATGAAGTTCTCTGAAAGTGCCCTAATTTGTCGATTCAATGGTTTTTGGCCGCAGCTGACAACTCTCTACAATTGGATCTCGGAGGTATGGAAGCCTGTAATTCTTGATTCAATTAATATCTATCCCTGTGCTAGTGTTAAGCAGATAAATCGTTCTTCCGGACTAGACCGGTCTTCCTAGTATCAACTAATATCTAGCAACAAGAAAGACAAGCAAATCTACTTTTCTCTAAACATATTGTGATTCATTAATAAAAACTAAGAGGTGTTTTAGACCCTACCTTAAGTCCAACACTAGTTTGTGGTAGCCTTGCTCCAACAACTCCAAAAAGTTTCCTTTTAATAACCTGCAATCACAAACAAGCACACATCAAAGAACACCTGAATAGCTAATATAATAAATCATGTTCATCATAGTGATCAAGGAATCTATGAAATAAACCATAAGACATAGCTTATTGAGAAAAATAAACTTGATTGTATTAACTTTAAAATAGACGAACTTTACAACCTTAGTGCCTTGATGCTGTACAAGCTCTTCGCAGGGTCCAAACAGGAATCTCCTCTAGTTTGACAAGCCTCACTCTCTCCCCAATGAGATCAAAAGGTATGTAATCTTTCCTCTCAACAACTCAGTAAGGAAGACTAAGTTCCAGTAGCATTTACCCTAAAAAATATTCAGCTTTCAACCTCCCAAGTAACCAGCCCAAAGCTTCTTTTTATAGTGCAAAAGAAGGAGGTTACAAGTACACCATTGAAGGGATAGAATCCTCCTTCAAGGGGATAAGCTCCTCACATCAAGGGGTTAGCTCCTTAAGGAATGGGATGCATGAACCCTCAAGAGAGAACTTGCCAGCACAAGATTCCCTCTAGAAGCTTCCAGAAATGACTCAAAGTGAGTTTTTAAGAATGTGCTTGCACCTTTTTAACTTTTACATGGGTTCGCACCCATAAACGCAGATACAGAGCGGTCAGGTGTGCAAGGGACATGACCAATGGGTGCAGTACCACAGGTAATGCTAAGAGAAAGTGAAAAACCAGAATTTTAGAGATTTTTAGGGTCTTTCTCTTATTTTCAAAGCTTGATATGAAGAACTGAGGTTTAAGACTTTGCAAAGGAGGTAAGTATGAGTGGTGATAGACTCATATTGACTGCAGAAAATCATGGTGACAATTTTTGTGCAACAGATTGCCCCCTAAAGTGCGAAGTCCGTAATAGATGAGGATGGTTTTGTCATCTACGAAGAGTGAAGTGCTTTATCATTTCAAGGATCTTCCTGTGGATACCCCGGTTGGAACCTATAAAAACATTCAATGCAAATATATATATCTATATATATCATCGCTGAGGTAGGCATTCCCATACTTAGATCAAAACTGACTAGAAAACTAACTAGACTGCTCTGATACAGGAATGATTTTGTAATATATCACGAGTATAGAAATATGTAGACACAATATGGGCACAACCATCTGTTTATGAATAGTCCAATGTATAATGAATGACAAAATTCCTCGCAGCCTGGATGGTAGAAACTAGATCCAGGGTCTTCATTTCTGCTTCCCGAACTAGTACGATTCTATCCATGTGAATGAATGTGTCAAAGTCGAACATGGTAGAAACACCACTTGATTACCAGTCAATGATGTGAACTGTTAACAAGTGTGAGAGAAACCACCAGTAATGTCAATGGTTCTCAAAGTACTCAGTACAATCCATGAAATGTGAATAAATGAGTTGATGTCAAACACGTCATAAAATCCTCTGATTGAAGGTCAACGGTGCAACTTGTCATCGAAGGTGAGAAACCTACCATTAGGGCATGCGGATTCCAAGGTACTGATGATTATTAGATCATCTTTCTAGATAATGAGTTGGAGTCAATAGAAAGTGACCGTCGTAGGCAAGCCCACAACACGAAATCATAGATCAAGTTTTGAAGAAATATATTTGGCAAGGACTAACTCAGGGATGGTCACAATGGATGACAGATATTTTGAAAATGAATGGTTTATTTGAATTGACCTCTTAAACACATAATCACACTGCAGATGGTTTGGTGAAAATTGACCCAAAGCTAATACCCAAAAACCGGTTGAAGACTTTCAATATGGTTTGATTAACTGTCAGGCAAAGTATTTCCCAACCCAGGTGAACAAAAGTGTCATGTTCAAGAGTGGTTAACTGCTTTTCTGAAACACAAAGTATAACAAACAGGTTCATTTTTCTCTCTTTTCCCCCTCCATTTCTGGCAAGTACCTCTTTATTTTTGACAAGCTTAAAGAGGATAACATTTGCTTGATTATAAGCTCATCCTTCGGATGAGTCCAGCTTAGTTTAAAATTCGAACCCTAAGAAGGAATGGTCCATTCCTATTTAAAATTGAACAAGTCCTATAATATTGAATTTTAACGAGTCCAGTATAGGAGAAACTCAGTGTTTTTCAATTTTAGGGAGTCAAAAGAAAAACTTAAGAAAACTCCATGGTTGTCCTTTTTCATAAATTTGTGTCCCCCAAGCCCGAAAAAGTATAAAATAATACTTGAGAGAACTACTTGACCATTACGGTCAAGGAGTACTTTCCATATTTAATGACTCTGATCTGAAAAAGTAAAAAAGCGATCAAAAACACGTCATTTTATAAACAATATCGAACTTCAAACAACACAAGTCCGACGATCTTTTCATGTTTATACGGTCAGAAAAGAGCTATAAGTGGACCGTCCTTTTAATTCCGTTTTAATGAGTTTAAAAAGGAAAAACTCGGCAATATTTTCATATTTTAAGAGACAGAAAAGAGCTTAAAGAGGACTCCAATGCTTCACTTTTTCGTAAATTTTGGAAGAGTCCAAAAAAGTGAAAAAGTATGCTCTTTGTTAAAAATGAGCAATTCTCCCTGAAAATCCAATATTCTACACAAAAACTCAAAACATTACTCATACCTGTTTAAAATAAATAAAAATGCATCAAAAAGTTACCTCTTTAAAGTGAAAAATAAACAAATTAAAAATTCATTTATTCAAAAAAGGCTTATAAAAAGGGCTTTTGTAAATTCATTTTTACCGTTTGATTTCAGAGTGAGAAGTAAGAGTTTTTGGGTAAGAAACTTCCTGTGAAGATTGCAGAAAATCTCACCGTTGGAATCGAAAACCATCAGCTCCAGGTAATCCACATCATCCCTATCTTACATTTCAACTGTTTAATTTTCATTTTAGGGCTTTAAAATTTTTTTTTAAGGAAAATTTTGTTTAAAAAACCGCTCACGGGGGTCCACAGATGCAACATGCGGCCCCTGCGGACCCTGACTTTTTTGTACAAAGGAAAAAGTCATGGTCCCGCACCTGTTCCTAAGGACGAGTGCGGACCTGCGCTCTGTCCCTAACTAGTGGGTGCAAACCCCGCGAAATAAGTTTTAAAATTTAAATTTTTTCCATTTCTGCCCAAAAATTTTGAACTAAATTGTTCTAATCCACCTTTTTTTGCAATGTAGGATATGAAAAATGCTCATTTCGCGGGAACCTGAGCACGAAGATGTGGATCTTGCCGCATTAATTCATCCACCTACAATACAAGCATTAAAAGCATGCAGACTATTTAAATTCTGGGCCATACCCGACATGAGGGCTTAGGTAGACTTCCTGCAATGGCTGGTAGATAGGCTGAGCACACAGGACCATTGTTTCATGATTGGTGGCCACTGGCTCAAAATTGAGCTAGAGGACATTTATTTCTTGACTAGTTTGCCTAAGAGAGGTGAACAATTATCTCTATTTGGGACTAGGCCAGGTGGCCAGTCTGTCGCTAATCTTCGATTAGAGTTTTGTAATGACCAAACAGAGGACAAACGGATAGATATTAAAACTATCTCCTGTCTTGAACTTAAAGTGCTTGCATTTAATGTCACCAAACTATGCGGGAGCACAGCATTGCATGTAGCTACCGGATCCCAAATGCGAATGGCAGTAGACTGTTATCGAGGCACCATCTTCAACTCGTGCGAGGCTGTGTTGGCGAATGTAAAAGGCCAACTAACTAGAGCAAAGAACGGACAACTAAAAAACTTTGGATATGGTTTCTTGGTCATGAGATTTGGTCTAGAGAGGGTCCCTATGTTGGTCCCACAATAACTTTCCGTTGAGACTGGAATTCCACGAGAGCCTAGGATTCTGCGTTGGGTTGCAGTGATGGCCCGTCATCCTAAGGAGGGTTCAAAGGTTGTCCGATTTCCACCTGAGTATTTTCATTGGTTGAGGAACCAACTTTTCGTGATTCAGGATTTTCCATATGCTGGGATGGATTATCGTGGTGACCTAAACATGGCTCTTCCACCAGGAGAGCAATGGGATGATTCAGGTAAAATCATTTTCAACATTTTCTAATTTTTTTTTAATCGTCCAAAACTAACAGTAAAAAGTTTTAAATGTAGATGTGGGTCCACGGTGACCAGCCACTCTCCAGCTCTATGAGAGGAGACATCCAACTGCAACAGTACCGACCCCACAGGACCAATCTACAGACACCCTGACCAAACTAGAGAATCATCTAGAGCGTTTGAGAACAGATATTCCAGAGACTAGTATAGATGATATTCCACTTAGGTTACAGTGCTATGTGATTAGGGTCCCAGGACCTTTTAGGAGGTTCCTTTGTAGGGTGGCCTGAGCAGTGGTTTCTTATCGTGATCATCATCAGGGATAGGATGATCACCTTTGTAGACTCATACGACATTTTATGTCTTTTTGTACTATCATTTTTGCCAATCATAAGGTGTTTTTCAACCTATGATCGAAGATGATGTATATTTGACACACTTCTATGCTATGATATATCACTATTACTGGCTATCTTCTATAACATTTTATGGAATGTTTTTAAATTTACTGTCTTGATTATTGCAAATGTCTATTTAACATTCGAGAAGCAACTGCATCTGCTAATGTATTTAAATATCTTGGAATATGTTGATATTAAATGTAGTCAAATTCACATTCCAAGATATGAACTCTCAAAAATAATCTTAATAACACTTGATTTCTAATGGCATAAACCCTGTTAAGCTGTAATATAACGAGTTCAGAATCTAACCTAACAATCAAACTCTGAATCCCAAATGAGATGGATTTAGATAATAACTCAATCACTGCACTATACTCTGCAATGTTATTTGTTTTTTGACCGAGGCTTACCCCATGCATAGATACTAACTCATCAGAGGGCGAATAGATAACCCAAGCTGTAGAAGAAATGTTCCATGTACTACGACAAGCACCATCAGCAAAACCAATGTATGTTTGAAGAGATGTCGACATCTGCAATATCAAGAGTAAAATCAAAATAAGCAGGAATAATGATAAAAACACTCTCTAAACTAGACACACTTTCTAATCTAAAACACACCAACTAGAAAGAAAATATTCTAACAAAAATCTCCACACCAAAATTTAAGCATAATATCTTTTCAGGTAAAGCTCATTTTTGGGTTTACCCAAAGAGACACTGTCAAAATCTACCAATTCATAGGCACCTTTTTCCAGCTTTCACTTAACAACATAAGGACCATGCCACATAGGTACAGATTTTCCAGCCCCTAGCTTATCGTTTGCTTGATTGTATAGTAAAACTAGGTCTCCTTCCGAAAAATTACGAGGTGTAACATTTCGGTCGTACTAAGCTTTTATTCGTTTGGCATGAGTCTCAATTGCTAATTCAGCATCACGTCAATTCTCATCTGGCTGAGCTAAGTACAACAAACATTTCTCCTCTTTGGAAGTGGCTGGGAGTAATTCTATGGCTATTTGTAATGACGAAATTTTGCATTCAATGGGTAACACTGCTTCCAACCCAGAAACTAGTTGAAAAGGAGTGAAACCAGTTGATGTTTTTACTGAGGTTCGATATGCCCAAAGTGCTGAAAATAACATGTTATGCTAATTCGATCGATGAATACCAACGATTTGTTGGATCATAGTGACTAGAACTTTATTGATTGCTTCAACCAGACCATTAGCCTGTGGGTAATACGGAGTAGCACTATCGTGATGCAGGCCAAGTTGATCTGTTAGTTCAGTCATCATGATGTTTCGAAAATGACTTCCATGATCAGTAATAATAGCTTGAGGAACACCGAATCTAGTAATTATATGATTGAAAATGAAAATTGCAGCAGTTTTTCCATTTGCCAAAAATGTAGGCATTACCTTGGCCCACTTAGTAAAATAATCTACCACAAGGATGATATATACATGCCCCCGGCCGAGTGAGGGTTACATGTAATAAAGTCGATACCCCACTTTGTGAAAGGATCGATGACAATTATAGGGTGGAGAGGAGCAGGTGGAGCATGCATCTTACGATAAAAAATTTGACAATTATGGCATTTCTGGACTGCATAGATACAATCTTTAAATAAGGATGACTAGAAATAACCAGCGTGCAATATCTTTTGGGCTGTAGCATACGCAGACATATGACCGCCACATGCTCCAGAGTGACAGTCATTCAAAACCTTTTCAGCTTCTTCATGAGTTAGACAACGTTGGAAAATAGAATCCACCCCACAACGATAGAGTGTATCTCCAATAATATTGTACTGTTGGGATTGGAAACGTATTTTCCTTCGCTGAGATCATGAGATTTCAAGCTGAAAAGATTGGGTTTGGAGATAAAAAATTATATCTCCATACGATGGAACAAGAGTACTGATAAGAAACAAGGATTCATCCACAATGGGTTCTTCCGCCATAGTTTCAGTATCAGTACGCAGGAAATCACACATCAATTCCGCAAAAACCAAAGATTTCTTTGCCTTGGATTTTTCAAAGTCCAAGTCAAATTCCTGCAGGATAACTATCCATTTGGAATACTTGCCCCCTAGCAATTGTTTGGTCAAAATATACGTCATAGGGTTACAGTAAGAAATTACCGTGGTTTTACGTAATAAGATGTAGTAACAAAATCTTTGGACAGCTTGAATAGCTGCCAAGGCCAATTTCTCCACATGTGAATATTTAAGCTCAGTTGGATTCAGAGTTTGACTAAGATAGTAAATTACATGTTCATTGTTGAATTCATCTTCCTGAACTAAAACCATCCCAATGGTGGAATGAGAAGCGGCAAGGTACAAAAAGTAATCCTGGTTGTAGTTGGGAGGATGCAATAATGGTGCATGGGTCAACGCATGTTTAAGTGCATCAAAATATTTTTCAGCTATCTCATCCCAAAAGAATGGAATTTTCTGTTTCAACAACCTGGTAAAACCTTTCGTTATCTCAGCGTAGTTAGGAATGAAATGACGTAAAAAATTTGCTTTCCCTTGCAAACTTTGGAGTTGGTGAAGAGTCAAAGGAGGAGGTAATTTGACTATAGCTTCAACTTTCGAGGGATTGACACGAATGCTGGCTTTCGAAACAACAAATCCCAATAAACGACCCATTTCGATATAGAAAAAACATTTGTGTGGATTCATCCTAATTCGATAATGCCTACATCTCATAAATATTGCTCGTAAATGAGTGAGATGATCGGCTCTACATAATGAATGAGTAGGTAAATCATTGAGATAAGGCTGCACAATGTGCTTGATGCCATGAAATGCGTAAGACATAGCCCTTTGAAAAGTTTCTCCGACGTTTTTCAATCCGAAAGGTAATTTGCAATAAGCAAATGTCCCCCATGGAAAAATGAAAGCCGTTTTAGATTGATCAGCAGGGAGTATGTTGATTTGATTGTAACTAGAAAAACCATCCATAAAGGAGAACATTTCACTGTCGGCACAATCATCAATAATTTGATCGATATAGGGGGTTGGATAATTGTCTTTAGGACAAGCTTGATTAATATCCCTATAATCGATACATATTCTTATCGTTCCTTGCTTTTTGTTAACAGGAACAATATTCGATACCCAATCTGTTAAGGGAATTGGATAAATGAAACCTACTCGAAGTAATTTCTCAACTTCAGCTTTAATAGCAGTAGCTTTTGATGGGTGTATTTGACGTAAATATCACCGAACATGTTTAGCATCCTGGTAAGTTTTAGTTTCATGGACAACAATTGATGGATCAATTCCCGACATTTCTTCATATGACCAGGCAAACACGTCGCAGAATTCTTGAAATAGGGCTTTATAAGTTTGGATTTCATCGTCTATACAGGAAGCACCTATATGAATGTTTTCAATAATTCTGGGTTTAACTGAAATGTCAATAGGAACCGTTCGAGAGATATTTCCCAAATTCAACTCAGAATCAGGATGTTGTAATGGATTCTGCGGTTCTTTGATATAGTCAGCTGTAAAAATAGATGAGAAATAATTTTCAAAATGATCAAACTCAGGAAGAAACGAAGATCGATGATGAAGATCTTCCCATGGTAAATAATCAACAAACAAAAGTTCACGAATCTACTCATTAGTATGAATAGGGTCAGAAAATGTTGTTGAAGCTGAAGCTGATATTGAAAGTGATTCCCCATGGACCACATTCAATGGATCAGATTTGGTTGAACAAGAGTTGGAAAATGATAGTACAGCCTGATATGCAACTTTGAAGGGACTCAAAGGGATCACATCACGAAATGAGTCCACCTTAGAATCAGAAGGTACATCCAAGGATCATCAAAAGAAATAGTGTTCGATGAAATCATATGAATAGTTGCAAAAGAAGGTGATAAGTTAGGAGGAGGAAATGAAAAAGTTCCTGGTAAACCAAATCTTTAATCAAACCTACCCCAACATCCTTGTAAGGGATAACTGTTTTATCGACATGTTGAATACTATCAGAAGAGGCTAGGTCGGATGAAAAATAAGTCAACTGGTCTATTGTAACGATCTTTCCATTATGAGGAAACTTGATAAGCCGAAAGACCGATGAAACAATAGCAGTCATAGCGTAAGACCAACTGCGACCCAAGAGAAGTTTGTAATCTAAAGGGGCATCAACCACTTCCACATCTAGATTTACAGTTTTGCCTTCAACCCCTATAGGTAAATCCTGCAAAATTCTAAAAGGATGAAACCCTCAGCCATCAAAAGCCTTTAGAATCATTGGGAATTGATTAAGTGTAGGAAAACCATGTGATCTCCAACACTGAATCGACATAATAGACGTATAAGCTCCCTCATCAATCATAGTTCGAAAACAAGGTCTGTTTTTGACTAATGCTGGGGTCTAGAAAGCCATTTGATGAGGTAGTCAAGGTGTATTAATCTCTAAATCAAAGATTATAAGGTTCTAATCCTGAATTCAACAGCTCCTGTAGCAGAAAATAGTAATTTACGCTATGTTGGGCATGATTGTAGCACCTCCAAAGCCGACATTGCTGAAGGGGAAATAACTAAATCTTCAACAATGTTATAGTTCTGAGCAGCCCTTGCATGTGGATTGAAAGATGACTTCCAAAGTATACCTTTAGCAGGTGGTTTGATTACTAAGTCTGGGTTAGGTTTCTCGATCTGTAGCGGATCAGAACCAGAAGGAGTTGAAGTTGATGGTTTTGAATTAAAAGATGCTGCTTCTTTACCACCAACAAGATTTCTACTACCATAATCTTGCGATTGTGTCGCAATCTTGACATGGGACATCATCATAATGGGTTCTTCTGAGGCTTGAGGAAGAAACTATCATCTTACTATCTTGACTAGGAAAAGGATCCTTCAAGATAGCAGGCATTTGAGAACCTTTGACAATTTTCAAAACCTCAGCTTGATGTGGGAAGTCTCTTGTAAAATTCTCTTCATCACAAATGAGACAAGGATAGCGAGGTTTACGTTTCTCATCAGTAGATTCATTTTTATCTGATTTCTCTTTTGATTTTTGTTTATTTTTCTTCTTCCCCTTCTTTTTACCGCCAGATTTTGATTTGGCTGTAGATGATTCTACGACATGGATATTGGTAGGAATTTCAGTGGAAGAATCTCTTGTCGGGAAATCTGGTAAAGTTATAATAGGAGAAGAATTCTTTGAAGATTTCTTCTTGCTTTTGGTACTAACTAACCAATGATACCATTAGTGGCATGACCCTGAAGGAGCTGCAGTTATTTGATTGTGTTTCAGAAGGTCGGGGATTTTTTCATGTAAATTACCCGACTATGTATAAAAGAGGTCAAGGTACTGAGCGTGAGAAATTACTTGCTCTTCAGTAACAACTCCTACCTTAGCTACATCCTCAGTGATTTTAGGTAATAATGCTTTAACAAACCATTTTGCCAAAATTTGATTCGGAATAAAAACTTTCACTAAACGTCGTCGATGTCGCCATTCATGAATATTATCTGAAATATATGTGGACGTTGACTATTTTACTGAAGTTAATAATTCCGTGCCATTGTCATATCTGATAGGCAACGAAAATGAGTTAAGAAAGAAGTGGCTAGCTGACTAAAATTATAAAAAGAGCCTTGTGGTAACTCAATGTACCACTTGGCAGCAAGACCAATCAGAGTGCGTTGAAAAAGATGTAAGCAAATTGAATCATCAATAATGGAATTAGATGCACACCAGAGGTGATAAGTCATCACATGATTTGACGGATCTTCTCCTAACTTACCCTCGAACTTCGGGATATCACTGGGCAACTTATTAGGCATTGGTGGCCAATACAGAAGATAGTAAATTGGATCGTTCGTAAGGCACGAAAAGTCAAGTAAATCCAAAGTTTCAATAAAAGGTAACTGACGGTTAGGGTCTCGAAAACCTTGGGTCACAAGACCAACTCCAGGAGGAGGATATCCAAGATAACCTGGAATTGGATTTGCATTAGGAATATTATATCCTCCTGGAAAACTAGGATTAACTGGACCAAACTGGGGTTGTTAAGGTTGTTGATAAGTATATCCAGGGTATGGTTGATAATGATAAACTGGGTTTTGCACAACAGGACCGAATTGGTACTATCCATGGTACGATTGATAAGTAAATTGTGGTTGACTTGTGACAATTGTACTTGGACTAGGTTTTCCTACAGGCATCTAAACTGAAGTCTGAACTATAGGTCTTGACTGTGGTAAAGAGGTCTGAGGAGTTGATGCAGGAATAGTAGAAACTAGAGCTACCGATAATCTAGCAGTAGGTGGGGTAGATTGAACAGAAGCTGCAGTAGTTGCAGCAGTAGTTTGAGATGGAGTTTGAGGTGAACTAGGCCCAAGCTGATGAACTACACTAGGTGCAGAAGTTTGAACAGTAGGCTAGACATGTTGCTGGGTTGGACCAGAAACCAAAGGTTGTCTAGATTGATTTGATAACTGCACATTAGGTTGCAAAATCTGTTGAGTTTGAGATGGATCCCACACCATGTTCATTCGGGGGTATGGACCCATAGAAGGTTGAGCATATTGAGGACCATAACCAGGTTGAGTGTAGGGCTGATAATTGAGAGGTACATTTCCAGCTCCTTGTACAAATGGTTGACCAGAAGGCGGTTGGAAACCTTGAGTTGAGTACTGACCTTGAGGTTGATAACCTTGAGGACTGTATTGAAACTGGGGTTGACCTTGAGGTATGTACTGAGTCTAGGGTTGACCTTGAGGTATATATTAATACTAGGGTTGACCTTGAGTTATGTAGTGAGTCTGGGGTTGACCTTGAGGTATGTACTGTCCTTGAGGTTGCCCCCCAGGTGGCATCTGACTAGGTTGCCCCCCGGGCGGTAATTGAGTACCTTGAGGTTGCCCCCCAGGTGGTAACTGACTACCTTGAGGTTTCCCTCTAGGCGGTAATTGACTACCTTGAGGTTGCCCTCCAGGTGGTAACTGACTACCTTGAGGTTGCGGATTTGGAATGGTACCAGACATCATAATAATTTCTTCTATGCTCAATGGTGGAGTTCCGTTATTACTAGTTGATATCTCATGTTCAATTGGTTGAGGAGATGCTCTTGAAAAAGTACCAGTGAGTGACTGATACCCAGAAGGAACACAAGGACCTCCATATAAAAATGTTTTTTGCGTTTGAGAAAACATGGATGACCGTTTCAACATATTCAAAGGAGGATAATAACCTCTGGGCATAGGATGAAAAGGAATTCGAGGTGGTGAAAAACTAAGACCTGGGTTTTCTAAAAAGTTCATTAATGATACGTACCAAGCGTCACTTCTAAAAGAACTGTAGAATATTGATTCACGCTCCCTAAGTTCTAAAGTTGGTTGATTTTCAGGGAGAGTTGTATCTTCGTCCGGACTAACAAGTTCTTCAATAGAAATGAGTCCAGAAGGAAGATTTCAGGTAATGATACTTCCTATCCTGGGTGAACTAGGACCAGTAGAAGTTGGAGAAGCAAATCCTGAAGATGGAGTAGCAGCAGGTTTGGTTTCAGGCTCAGAAATTTCAGGTTCCTCAATTAGATCACTAGTAGGAGAAATACTACCAGTAACTTCGGAAAATGAAATTGGTTCAGAAATATACTTTGTTGCTTGAACTTGATAATCAGGATGAATAATTAAATATGACTTTCCAGCTTTGAGTGACCCAACTCTACTATCACTAGGTGATACAAGAGCTCATAGCCCTTCAAGATGACTTGGTGTATACTCGGGAGGTTGCCCCCTAAGTCTATGGGATTGTCTCGGTAATTCATCCACGATTAAATATTTAATTACTTCACACGCAAACAAAGAAAATCTCAATAAAACCACCTATAGTCTCTAAAGAACCAAACAATTGAATCACATGCCTAAAAAATCTAAGAGTTCAAACCACACACAAACAGTAATTTTCTGTACCAAAAACACTAGTTGGTGATGAAATCCAATGTCACAAAATTCAATACAGAAATAGCGGTTGGAACAGTTACCCTGACAACCTGCTTAATGAAACAGACTGGCACAGGTTTCTTCATAAAACCATATCGAGTGAAGAGAACCCCCCAAAGAGTCCAAGTGAGTCTAGTTTTGTCTGCTCCAGGTATAGTGAGACCTGTCCTTCACTGTCACCTTAGGAAAGAATCTTAAGATTATGGTCACTAAGGTTACCAACAGTAAAAAATACAACTGGGGGAACAATCTATGATCCGATCTACGCACAAGGGCAGAGTAACAAAGCTTAATCCCCTTGAAGGCTCCTTGACATGATCAATCCGAGGTTTACGAACAAGTGACCCCAGGCTCCTAGACAATGGTTAATCCGAGGTTTACCATTTTTAATACACGCAAATCTGTTATCTTTCCCAATGAGACAAAGCTGATTGTCTCAAAGGTTCGGACATGATCTCGTGATTGACTCCTTTAAGAGGATCTTCCCAGATTATATCAATTACAATTGGATTTATTTCGTACAACAAGATATAGCTACTTGTTTGTTTTAACTATCTTGGAGAGTTAATTACTCCCTACTCCAAGATACTAGCCTAAGTTATATTGGTGATAAGATCCCTAGAAATAAAAATATTGCTAGATCAATTTTAGTTAAGCGTTATTTGTATGGGTTGTTTCTTAAGTCAATAGATATGGAGATGAAACTTTGATGGTGTGAATACTCGACTCCAAAAAACACTAAAAAATGCACCTAAAATGATAAACATTTTTTTTTTCATTCAATGAATTTCTAGCTAAAGGAAAGAGTTGAGAATGCAATTCTTTGAAAAAAAAAAACTTTCCTTCAACATGTAAATGAAAAGAAAATATTTTTGTCTTTTTCAATAAACTCAAAACAAGACTACTAATTATGCTCACAAAAATTCCCTTTTCTTTTTCAACACTCAAAACTACAGAAAACAATTCTTTCAAAAGAGATTCTACGATTTCTAGAAAACACTCAAAACTATGAAAAACTAATCTTGAGATCTAAAAACTTCTAAAAACCTAATAGAAATAAAAGCTTCAAATATTTTCGAGGACGTTTTGCTTAGTTGTTCAGTAATCTAAGGATTAATTCGTTCAGAATAACAAATCAATCAAAAAACACCCAGCTATGTTTTCTTTTATGAAAATGAAATTCACAACTTATGACCAAGTTCATTCAAAGATTTGCAAAGAGAAACGAAATATGTTTCTCACCAAGGGTAGATTTCACAAACCAGCCAGACTCATCAAGAAGACAAAAAGACACCAGGGTGATCTAATGTTTCTTAGGCTTCTAATCTTTGAGTCACTACAGAGACCGAGTGAAAACCAATCCGAGCATGCAAAACTTCTAGAAAATCATCTAAAACAAAAAAACCAATGGAACTTACTCACAAGAGAATTTTGACAGGACACATGTAGATCTGGGCAGAGACTAAAAATCATAAATAAAACCTAAACTTAACTAGATGAAAACATTTTAGGTTTTTCAAAAATTTTGACAGGGTTCGCAAGCTTCCAGTATAACCAGATGTGGTACTTCTCTGTGCACTAAAGGAACAGCGCAGAGATGTCCGCACTGTATTGTAAACATAACGTGCGGTCCTCTTAAAAATTTTGAAAAAACAAAAAACAATCCAGATCCTAAAAACTACCCAATCCCACACACATCAAGCAAAAACTAGAAACAAGGACAAGTTTCTCAAGTCAAAGACAAAGGAAAATCAAAAAACCAAATTCAGTTCCCCAGTGGAGTCACCAATTTGTTGGCCGGATAAATCGATCTTGTGGACAAGGCCATTCTCCCTAGTATCAATAGATATCTAGCAACAAGTAGGACAAGCAAATCTACCTTTCTCTAAACATATTACGATTCATTAATAAAAACTAAAGAGGTGTTAATACCCTACCTTAAGTCCAACGCTAGTTTGTGGCAACCATGCTTCAACCGTCCGAAAGAGTTTCCTTTAGAGAACCTGCAATCACAAACAAGCACACATCAAATAAAACCTACATAGCTAATATAATAAATCATGTTCATCATGGTGATCAAGGAATCCATGAAATAAACCATAAAACATAGCTTATTGAGAAAAATAAACTTATTTGTATTAACTTTGAAATAGAAGAACCTTACAACCTTTGGTGCCTTGATGTTGTACAAGCTCTTCCTAGGGTCCGAAACAAGAATCCCCTTTACTTTGACAAGCCTCACACTCTTCCAAATGAGATCAAAGAGGTATGTAATCTCTCCTCACAAAAGCTCAATTAGAAAGACTAAGTTCTAGGAGCATTTCACCTCAAAAATATTCAGCTTTCAACCTCCCAAGTAACCAGCCCAATGTTTCATTTTATAGTGCAAAGGAAGGAGGTTACAGGTACACCTATGAAGGGATAGAGTCCTCCTTCAAAGGGATAAGCTCCTCACATCAAGGGGTTAGCTCCTTAAGGTATGGGATGCATGAACCTTAAAGGAGCAAACTTGCCACCTCAAGATTCCCTCTAGAAGCTTCCAGAAATGACTCAAAGTGAGTTTTTAAGAATGTACTTGCACCTTTTTTACTTTTACAGGGGTCCGCACCCATAACATAGAGACAGAGCGGTCAGGTGTGCAGGGGACATGACCATTAAGTGCGGGACCGTAGGTAATGCTAAGAGAAAGTGTGGAACCAGAGTTTTAGAGATATTTAAGGAGTTTCTCTTATTTTAAAGGCTTGATATGAAGAATTGAGGATTAATACTTGTAAAGGAGGAAAGTATGAGTGGTGATAGACTCACATAAATTGTAGAATGTCAAGGTAACAATTTTTGTGCAACAACTCTACTTCATGTGTGACAGACAAAACCATCACAAGATGGTGTTGCACCGGACAAACCAAACTCTATCTAATGCTTCACCACTCACCACTTTGTCGCTCGCTGCTCAATGTTCACATTTTTTGTTCCTATGTCAATGGGTGGTTGGTGGTGGTTGATAGCCCCACTGCACGAAATCATGAGAAAATGACAAATATTTTAGCATTGTGAGGCCTTGTAAAACCAATACTTGGCACAAATATGGATGCATCAAAAACTTCCATGTCATGCCCATGTAAACCAACCAGAGCCTACCATGTGTCCTACCACATCACTACCATGTGTCACTCAAAAATGGGTCAATTGGCCACAAAAAATGCTAAGTACACCTCCCATGTGTCACATCCATAGAGTTCCACATGACTTCTTCTACACATGTACCTTCCAAATATCTCCACATCATAACTATGAACACACCCGCTTACCCTTGTGAGGGTGATTACTATGCTCCTATGACTGGGGGCTATGATCATTGTGAATGATTACTCACTACTCACCTATCAACACCCAAACTTTACGTCTTGTTTTACCTCTACTGCATGTCTGATAGATAGAACCATCATAAGATGGTGTTTCACCTGACAAACCAAACTATATCTAATGCTTCACCACTCACCGCTTTGTCACTTGCTGCTCAATGTTCACATTGTTTGTTCCTATGTCAATAGGTGGTTGGTGGTGGCTGATAGTGCCACTGCATGAAATCATGAGAAAATGAAAAATATTTTAACATTGTGAGGCCTTATAAAACTAGTCCTTCGCACAAATTTTGAGGCATCCAAAACTTCCATGTCATGCCCATGTAAACCAACCAGATTCTACCACGTGTCCTTTACTGACGCAAACCTTCCATGTGTATTTCCATGTCACTTTTTGTCATGTGTCCTGCCACATCACTACCATGTGTTACTCAAAAAAGGGCCAGTAGGCCATAGAAAATGCCAAGCACACCTCCCATGTGTCACATCCATAGAGTTCCATGTGTCATCTTCTACACATGTACCTTCCAACTATCTCCGCATCATCATTATAAACACACCCGCTTACCCTTGGGAGTGTGCTCACTATGCTAATGCAACTTCCCTTATGTAGTTAAGAAATGGGTAATTTTTTTTCTTCCTAGTTCCCCAAATTCAATTTGGATGTCCTTATCATATTTGTCTCAGTGATACTTTTCAATGATACAAAATTTGCCCAATTTAGAATCCAATATTGAAAATTATGTCCCTTTAATGTTTTGTTGATTTATAAGCCCCACCTTTCTTTTGCTGCCATGTGGTACCCACGTGGTCCCCACATGGTAGGTCTCAATACCTTGTGCTCTATTTTACCCCTAGCATCTTGTGGGTGGACCATCTATATATAAAATATATATACAATTGTATTATGAGTGGCACCCTCCCATCTGAGTCATTACACATGTTTACAAACCCACACACACACACACACACACAAATGCATATCTTTTTGTTTATGTATGTGAATATATATTCCCCCTACCATTGACGACCCTCATTAAACTAACATGATTAATGATGCTAGGTCAATAGTGCACCCCCCTCCCTCATTGACGTCACGGGGGGAGGGGGGGGGGGGGGGGGTTCTGCTATTTTAATTCAATATCACAGTTTTAGGGTGTAAATCCACTTGCTCCCATCAAAACAAGCGATTAAATGTCTATCTCTCAATAGAAGAAGTCCCATCCCCTTGCCAATGCCATAAAGGGGGGGTTTTTCTATCCTGGTTTCACCTCGCGGTTCCAGGGTAATGATCCGACAATCCCCACTCATTTTCCATATCTGTTGGCTCATACACAATAGTGCCCCCTATCCTTGCTAACATGATAGGGGCCCACTATTTAGGTTCCAATTCATGGTTCTCGATAGCGATCCAATGGTCCATCGTTGCCAAAATGATTTGATTGCTATGGGACATAACCCTATTCTCCTTGACATCACAGGGGGGAGGCCCTACTGAAATCCTAACTAATGATCTCCTATAGCGCATTCAACCATGGTGCATGGTTATATGGCCCATCTCATTATACCAATTATACCAATAAACTTACTAGTGTTGTGAGGATGACACAAGTTTCCCTGTACAAGCCCATTGTGTCTTTGAGCCATCATTGGTTCAGTTCATTTGTCAAGTTCAAGGATCAATTAGATTAATAAAAAACTATATACCTGTGCCTAGTGTTTTCTTACATCAACATCACAATTATAATCATTCAATGCATACAACATTAATATAAATATTTATGTATATGTACATGTCTCTTTTCCCTGCATAAATAATATTAGTGCAGAACCGCATCCACAAGGAGTCATATATTTGTTGAATATCATCAAAACTTCATTCTTTAATCACATGAGAGTGACGTACCATTCATGCAATACTTACAAAACTAGTTTAACAATCCAAAATCAAATTTCATAGCACATGATGCATATGAACAAAATTATCTTGGATTGAAGTTGGATTAGGGAAACGTAGTCTGGGATAACAACTCTTCACCTAGCCATACACAAGCTACAACTAGTCCTTACTTGTAGTTGTCACCCCTGAGCCAAATTCCAAAGTTCGAGGTGGTTTTCACTCAAGGGATTAAACTCCAACTTCTAGTTGAAATAGGGACTCCAAAGGTTCTCCCACCTATACCCACCAACTATTTAGCAGTCAAAAAAATCATAGGGAGGCTAGAGGACTACAAAATCCACCCTTCAAATACTCAACAACCAATAGATTCCAGGGAATCGAGAGGCTTCACCTCCACCCTAAAGACAGTTAACATAGTGGTTCCACCCAATGAAGGGAATATAGAACTCACTACCAAAACCAAATATGAAAGGAAATGAGAACTTAAGAAATTCCCTTGCCAAAAGTCTAAGGATGTACACCTTGATTACCAAGGGAATCCAGAGAAGGCCATCTCTACCTTCCAACTGTAACAACCCCTGGTTGATTTTCCATGTAAAAAAATTATAATACCAATGTAACAGGACACATATTCAAAGCTTAATGGTGGGAAAAACATCCTAGTGGGTATCACTTTGGTTTATAATCGCTAAGGAAATTGAAAAAGACATTGAAAAAGGAAAAGATGCATTAGTTGGTATTTTATTTATGAAATAAAGAAAAATAGGAGAAAAGGGAGATGAAACATAACATATTTGCATGAGAAGGAAATTGAAAGAAAAATAGAAGAAATTGAAGAAAATAGAGGCCTTAATGATAAGAAGGCTTCTGAGGATCAGTTCATGGCTTTTGTCAGTGTGTGAGACTTTTTTTAGTTCAGCTTTGGAGCTCTCTCTCTATTTTCTCATACTATTTCACACTTGGAGCACTCTTGGATAACTCTGGCATTGGATAAATGAAAGAAAAGGAAGGACAAGCAGGCAAAGGAAAGCAAAAGACAAATAAGCAAAAGTTGGATCAAGCAATTTCAGCAGGAAGACTTGCAGGTAACAGGTTTCATATGTGATTTTCTAGCTAGTTTGTGAATGCATGGTACATTCATGTGTGTATTTGGTTCTCTTTCTATCATTGTCATGAGTTTTACTAGGTGTGCCAGTGGTTTCAACCTTGCCTTGATATTTTTGGATAACCATAGTGTGGTGGGGTTCTTCATTTGGTTGATATTTGGATTTCTAGATGCTTTTGGAACCAGGTGAGGTGGTCTCAAGAAAATTTCTAAGGGCCTAGGAATCCCTTGACTAGTTTTTGTAGGATTGTGGTTAAGCCTGAGGGTGGAGATGGGAAAATTCCTCAAGGTATTGGTGAATAAATAATGAGGAATCCAAGCTTGTTTTGGCCCTAGTGATCCCTTGACTGGTTTTGGCGGGATTGTGGTAAATCCTGGTGGTTTATGTTATTGTTTTGGGCATAGTGATCCCTTGATCGATTTTGGTGGGATTGCGATAAAGCCTAGCAATTAACATGCTTGCTTTGGGCCTGGAAATCCCTTGATCAGTTTTGGTGGGATTGTGGTAAAGCTTGAGGATGGAGGTAGTTTAATCTTCAGGAAGCCTTGGTTGTTTTTGTCTTGTGTCCCATATTCATGCTTGGAATATGGCACAAGGGTGATTGGATGAAAGAGAGATTTGGTTCAGCCCAATCTATGGTCGAGTGGTACGTGGAAGTCTTGACTTGGTAGGATTTTGCATATGTTAATAAGAGATATTTCCTTCTTGTATTTTATGATTAATTGTACTTGTTATTATGTAACTTTGATGGTTGTTCCATCATGGTTATTATTCTGGTTATATGATGGTTATAAGCATGGTTCCATAACAAGTTCTAGCTATGGCTCTTGATATGTTTGATTTGTTGATGAATTTTTAATGAATGCATGGGCTAACAAATGTTGTTGCATCTATTTTGAGAGGGAATTAGGCCTTCTTGATGATTCTTAGATAAGTATTAGACCCGTACGTCAGATATGCTTTCATGACTTGTAGATTACATGTTCTCAATATGTTTGACGAAATGACTCTCATGGTTAGGTCAAGTTTTGATCAAAGTTTTGTATGAATGGCTTTGCCCTAGTGTTATTTATCATTCTAGAAGGTCTCACTGAGTTCTGGGCAGTAGTATGGAGGCTAACCTAGAATCTAGGCTTAGAATCTAGGACCACACCCTCTGAACTAGACATTTTAGGTCACAATTGTTACCTGGTAGGATTATGCATGTGATTGGAGGCCCTCAACTGCATGGAGGCTTTGTCATACATGTGGTTGGGAGCCTTGTACATGTTATATATGTGTTTCTATGTACACATGGTGCAATGTACATGTTTTACATATGATATTGTGTATATATGGTGATGTGTACATGTTGTACATGCGGTGTTGTGTACATGTGGTGCTATGTACATGCTGTACAAGTGGTGTTGTGTACATGTTGTGAGGTGGTGTTGTGTACACATTGTGCAGGCAGTGCTATGCACATGTGATTCAGTGTATAGGTTTTGCAGGTGCTGCTATGTACATGTAGTGCAGTGTACATGTTGTACATACAACATTATGTATATATGGTGATGTGTACATGTTGTACATGTGGTTTTGTGTACATGTGGTGCTATGTACATGTTGTGTATGTGGTGTTGTGTGTGTGCAGTGCTGTGCATACATTGTGTAGGTGTTGTTGTGTACATGTTGTGCAGGCGGTGCTATGCACATGTGATGTTGTGTACATCTTGTGTGGGTAGTGTTGTGTACATGTGGTGCTATGTACACGTTGTGTAGGTGGCACTATGTACATGTGGTGATGTGTAGATGTGGTATGGTGTACATGTCATACATGTTGTGTTGTGTACAGGTGGTACTATGTTATGTGTATTGTGTAGTCATTGTGTCATGACATGTGTATTCATTGTATTATACAGTGTGTGCATATATGTATTGTGTTGTACACTGGGTGTATGTGTTGTGTTGTACATCGAGTGTAGGTGTATTGTGTTATACTGTACACCAGGTGTAGGTGTATGTAATTTTCGGTGTTATACTCCATTTGTGGGTGTATGCATGTGTATGTACATTGTGTGTATATGTATGTGGTTTAAGAGAAGGCACTAAGTGCTTGCTGGGTGCAACAACTGATATGGTGTGTGTGCATAAAGGAAAAAGGACAAAGGCAGAAGCAAAGAACCAATTGAAAAGTAAGTATCAAATTTTATTTCTGTTTTAATTATGCATGTGATTTATAATGGTTACATATGATCTATGATTTTGATTTATGATGGTTGCATTTTGAGCTAACTAGATGTGATATGCTTATACATGATGGCTTGATCAAAGAGCTAATTTGACTCGTTGTGACAAGAAGTAAAAAGAATTGAAAATTTACCTTATTGGTGAGCCACCAATGAGGTATGATTTGAATTTATTTAAATCTAATGGAAATTATGTGCTTGGTACAAGAAAGCATGGAAGATGCTCGGTTTGGGTGGTTGAAACTAACTGCAAGAATTAGTAGCAACAACAAAAGGAATTGGAACAAGAAGTACCCAATAATGTCCATTGATTTCCCTGAGCATGCTATGACCGATATGAAGGTTTTGAGGTAGGGGTATGCCTTGCTTTTTGACCTTCTGATGCGAGGAAACGTTGCCAAGGGATGGATCACCTAGGAAATGGGATGCTAGAGAACTTGGAAGGTGAATGAGTACACAGAAGGGGGTGACTCAATTTCCCAAGGGACTATGTAGTAGAGAAGGGAAGGTAAAGGAATGAATTTTTTTTTGTCATTAGTATATCCAGATGGAATCAAACAAACATTGGGAGTGTTCCCTAGAACAATGAGTCGATAATTGTTGATTGAGAGAACAAGTATTGCAAGGATTGTAGCGCTAGACATTGGGTGTAGGTTTGAATTTGGTAGTGGATTCTAGACTTCTTGGAAAGCAGGTGAATCCTAGTATTAATTTGAGGGTGAAGGTGTAAGCCTTTGGATTCCCTTATTGTGGATGCAGGCACAATATCCTTTTATTTTCTAGTTAGATAAAATGTGCATATGTATATATGTGTATTTTATTATGAATATTGTATTGAGATGGATTTATAAAGCTCCATGAACAATATGGTTATTTTTTGGTTGAAGCAAATGTGCATTAGTATATGTAGTTGATTTTATAAATATCGTAATGAGCTATGTTATAAATCTCTAGTAAATGGTATGCTTGTCATGTTTTTAGCAATGGTCATTGCAAATACTATAACGAGTTGTGTTATAAAGCGCCCCAGGAAGTATGTTTTGTTTTCATCAGGTTTCTAGCCATAGGTGTCATAGAACACCGAGGATAGTGTTCTCCCAAGGGGGAGGGTTTTGTAACATCCCTTGGTTGATTTTCCAAGCTAAATGATGGGAAAGACATCCTAGTGGGTGTCACTTTTAGTTGATAATGGCTAAGGAAATTTGCAAAGGAAAATAGGGATTAATTAGTATTTTATTTATGAAATAAAGGGAAATAGGAGAAAATGGAGATGAAAAGTCACATATTTGCATGAGAAGGAAATTGAAGGAAAAATAGAAGAAATTGAAAAAAATATAGGCCTCAATGATAAAAAGGCTTATGAGGATCAGTTCATGGCTTTTGTCAATGTGCGAGACTTTTTTTAGTGTGTGAGACTTTTGCCAGTTTAGTTTTGGAGCTCTCTCTCTCTATTTTCTCATACTATTTCACACTTAGATCATTCTTGGAGCACTCTAGAATTATAGAAAGGAAAGAAAAGGAAGGACAAGAAGGCAAAGAAAAGCAAAGGAAAAGCGAGGAAAAGTTGGATCATGTAGTATCAATAGGAATACTTGCAAGTAACAGGTTGCAAGTGTGATTTCCTAGCTAGTTTTTGAATACATGGTACATGCATGTGTGTATTTGGTTATCTTGCTATCATTGGCATGGGTTTGTCTAGGTATGACAGTGGTTTCAACCTATCCTTTCAATTTTTGGATAGCCATGGTGTGATGGGGTTATTTATTTGGTTGAGAATTAGATTTCTGGATGGTTTTAGAACTAGGTGAGATGGTCTTAGGAAAATTCCCAAGGGCCTAGGAATCCATTGATTGGTTTTAGCAGATTATAGTAGAGCTCAAGGGTGGATACAATCAAATTCCTTCAGGTATTGGTGAAGAAATTATGAGGCATCCAAGATTGTTTTGGGTCTAGTGATCCCTTGAACAATGTTGGTGGGATTGTCGTAAATCCTGGAGGTTTATGTTCTTGTTTTGGGCCTAGTGGTCCCTTGACTAGTTTTGGCAGGATTGTGGTAAAGCCTAGTTCTTGAGGTGCTTTATTTAAGCCTAGGAATCCCTTGACCAGTTTTGGCATGATTGCGGTAAAGCATGAGGGTGGAGGTCGTTTAATCTCTGGGAAGCCCTAGTTGATTTTGCCTTGAGTCTCACATTCATGCTTGGAATATGGCATGGGGTTGATTGGCTAAAAGAGAGATTTGGTTCAGCCTAATCTATGGTTGGGTGGTATGTACAAGTCCCTAAATTGGTTTGATTTTTCATATGTTAATAAGAGATCTTTTCCACTTGTATTTTATGATATATTGTATTTGTTATTATGTGGCTTTGAAGGCTATTATATCATGGTTATCATTCTAGTTATATGCTAGTTATAAGCATGGTTCCATAACAAGTTCTAGCTATGGCTATTGATATGTTTGATTTGTTGATGAATGGTTAATGAATGCATGAAAAAATGTTATTGCAATTATTTTGAGAGGGAATTAGACCTTCTTGATGATTCTCATATAAGTATCAGACCCCTATGTTCATATATGAATTCATGACCGATATATTACATGTTCTCAATAGGTTTGACAAAATTTCTCTCAAGGTTAGGCCTAGTTAGGTCAAGTTTTGAACAAAGTTTTATATGAATCGCTTTGTATTGATATTATTTATCATTCTATAAAGTCTAATTGAGTTCTGGGTAGTGGTCTAAAGGCTTCCCTAGAATTTAGGCTTAGAATTTGGGACCACGACCTTTGTAATGGACATTTTTAGGTCACAATTGCTACTTGGTAAGCTTATGCATGCGGTTGGAGGCCCTCAAACACATGGAGGCCTTGTCATGCATGCCGTTGGGATCCCAGGTCACTAAAAAGGAATTCCACCTCAGTGTTTGGGAATTAGGAGTGGTTTTTTGGCTCCTAGATGTCTTGTATGCTCTATAAGACGTTGTGAAGGGTCAATTTGTCGTTAGTTGTCGACCCCACTTCCTTAACGAGAACTAGGAGGTTGGGTCATGTCAAAGTATCTCTCTGTATCATGTTTACCCTAGTAGGCTAGTAAATTTAGGTAAGTGTGGGTGGGTTGTTTAGACCAACCCCTAAGGCATCCAAAGACTTATCCTCACCTAAAGGGAAATATTTCTGCACTCTTATTTCTTAACCAAGATGTATATATTCTATGATTTCTATAGATGTGCACAACTCCTCCGGTCATCCCAATTTTATTTGATTGTATCTAGACTAGAGATATGCACAAGTTTACTTTGCTATCAACCTTCCTGCTTCTCTTGCATGGTCTCTCCCTACTCTCTCATTCTTGTGGTGCTGTTATGTTGATCATCTATTTTCTTCTAGGTTGAATTCCATTGTCCTTACTGTCAGCACAACCCATTCTTCATAATTTTTCATCCTTTTTGCCTTGTGATTATAAGTAAGCATGACTCTTGTAGTATACCTGGGGGGATAGTATGGGGTACAGAGGGAGGTACCCAAGGGAATAATGCAATAATGGGATGGGCCATAGTTAATAAATAAAGAGGTTAACCCGCATCATGTAAGAGACCACAGTAGTTATTAATAATTTGATAAGCCCATGGTATTAGATAGATGGTATTGAGGGAACCATGGTAATGACTAATGGTATTGTATGTATGAGGCATATATAGAGGCTAGAGACTCCCCATTGAGATATGTCAAGGATTATTGTATGGACAAGCATATGGCTTGTGGAGTGTTCTCCTTCCTTAAGGAGTGAATATATGGTGTTGCCCTACCTTAAGGGTTTTGTTATTAATAAAGATTTGAAGTTCATCTATTTATCTCTTGTTGTTATTGAGTATATTTGCATTATTATATATTTGTAGGTAAAATCTATTACAAGTGGTATCAAAGCACTTTCTTGAGCAAAGTGGAGATTTTTTTTTTATATTATTTTTGCAAGCATTTTTTGGGGTGGATAGTTTGTAGATACAATCTGTAACTTATGGTGAAAAATTTGAAGAAAAAAATTATAGATCTAGATTCTTTACGAAAAAATACCCCATTTCAAAAAAACAATCGGCCGATTCAGAGTGCAGCTGGTGGAGATATCGTTGATTTAAAAATACCACTTGTAATAGATATGACATGAAAATATATGAAATGATGCCAATATACCCAATAACTCTAAACAAACACAAAATCTAGAAATACTTCTTTATTTATCAAACCCTTAAGGTAGGGAAACAATATTCAATCACTCCTTAAGGAAGGAGAACACTCCACAAGTCATATGCTTGTCCATATAATAATCCTTGACATATCTCAATGGGGAGTCTCTAGCCTCTATATAGGCCTCATACATACAATACCATGGGTCATTACCATGGTTCCTTAAATACCATCTATACAATACCATGGTCTTATCACATTATTTCTAACTACTTGTGGTCCCTTACATGATGCGAGTTAACCACTTTATTTATTGATCCAGGTTCGGGTGTGACGAACGACCCTTCCAAGACCTTTTACTTTCGTGATGTGTTAAATTGCATTTTTAAAATAACATAATGAATACATCCACATGTTGTAAAGAAGAGGAACATAAAGATCATCAACACATGAAAACATAAGCCATTGATAATGGAGTTCGTCCAAGAGGGGCTATGTCTCCGGGCCCCAGTGTCAAGATGGTGTAGGCCGTTGCATTAAGTGCTGTCAATAGTGATGATGTACACAAGAGATGATGTCGCGATCATACAAGGAAAATGCCCTCACACATGAGTGGCTCTAAGAGATGTTCCGCTACAGGAACTCTCAGTCAAAAGTACTTCTATCAGTATGACATAAACTCATGCCTGATGATAGTGAGTATCCCGCAAACATGACATAAAAGGGATCTCAACAAACATACATGGCAACAACATGGGTATCCCATAAACATGACAACAAAGGGATCTCAAATAAAACATGACAAATCATGACAACAAGTACATCACACAAATGATTCTGTATCACATTAAGCAAGAATCATGAAGAAAGTATGAAAACAAGATCCCACATCAAACATGAAACAGGGATCTGTGCATCACAATGCATAATCATGAAGAAAGTATGAAAACAAGATCCCACATCAAACATGAAATAGGGATCTATGCAGTACAATGCATAACAAAAGAAGTACATGAACATACTGCATATACCTCACGTCCAGGGGTCATCTGGTGAAGAGGATGTCAAACTGCTGAAGCTGTTCAGATCATTAATCTCATGGCATTGAATCACATGGAAATGACAACTCGCTCATGAATGCTGACACCTACACTCCACTTAGAGAAGTGGCTGAAAAATAGAATGATAAAATGAAAAATCTAGACACACCATCAGATTTATGTTGTCGAATAGTGAAAAATAATCTGTCAAATTTCTAAATTCTGAGAAAGTGGAATTCTAGGGTTTAAGGAATCTTTAGATTCCCCTATATTCCTTAAAGATTCCCTCCTCCAGGTCCTCTGCAAATCGGCTACTCAAATCAGGATACTAACTATGCCATTGGGTTTGTGTCATCGAGAGGTATAAGATTGACATAAAGTTTGTCCAATTTGGACACTGCAAAATTTTCAGCCTCCTGGAAATTTCGCTCCATCACGGTTCCACCTGCGATAAATTAATTAAAAAAATTGCATCTCAATTTCCGTGGCCGCTCTTGGTTCCTCCATCTGCCCCCATGCACTATGAAAATGAGTGTTTATATTAAATCCAAGCGGATTTCTCAATAAGTTTGTTGCGGCATGTTGGTGAAAGATCTAGTTAATATGGAGGAGATCGGGCAGTGAAACCCTGACTCCTCCTTTTCTTATACCTCAAAATTTTAATTTTGAACAAGGGTTGGGTTAGCCCACCTTGGGCGGCATGCCCACCTCACCTCCACTAGCTTCGTCACTTTCCTTTAGGTGGTGTTTGGCGTGTGTTTCGAGATCTAGTCTGTGCCCCAAGGGTTGGCCCTACCCAACTTCATTGTGGTTGCATTATTCAATGGTCCTGTGGAGTGTTTTGTTATGAGGGTTGTCAGGTGGCGGGGTCATGGCTGCCCACCCAACCATATATAAATAATTGGTTACAATGGTTGAGGGAGGCATGGAGTGGTGGGGGTGGTGGCCCACCACCTCCCCTTTTTTATATATTGTTTTAAATTTTTACACATATAGTCCCTCTTTGAATTTCCAAAATTTTTCCCGTAAGAGTCATTCTAATGAGGCAACAATTTCGCCCGAAATCTGGCTGGAGTTGGCTGGATTCCATCCACTAGAAAAAAATCCAATTTGTGTCTTTATTAATCCTACAAAGTCAGCAACAAGTCAACCCAACTTTGACTGCTTCTATCTCCTCCATCCGGATTTGGATTGGAGTGTTGTTCGCACCGTTGGAATCAAGGCGATGAGCACTTCGATCTGATGTCAAGTTCATCATCTTTCTTCCACTTTGAATTTTGAGCCTTTTCCATGCCACTAGTGTCTAGAGATCCACCTAGATCATTTATTAACTATGGTCCATCCCATTATTACATTATTCCCTTAGGTACCTCCCTCTGTACCCCATACTATCCCCCCTAGGTATACTACATTCCACCCCCCTTAAACATGTTTCGTCCCCAAAACATAAGAAGAACACAAATAATAAGATGTACTCAAAAGAGTAGTCCACTAGTACCATGCACGTGCATCTAGCCATCCAAGAGAAAGGTGAACCCTTGATCTAGCTAGTGCCTCACTCACTTGAGATGGATGTTGACCTTGGCGGCTCTTCTGTGTTGGTGTCTTGTGGGTGAATCGTCACCCCTCTCTATCTATCATGCATGAGTTGTTGTTCTTGTTGCTGATTCATTGCCATCTT
Organism: Pinus taeda; assembly: GCA_000404065.3. Taxonomy (NCBI): domain Eukaryota; kingdom Viridiplantae; phylum Streptophyta; class Pinopsida; order Pinales; family Pinaceae; genus Pinus; species Pinus taeda. Next base: position 75,867 of record APFE030631887.1, on the reverse strand, counting down.
ATAGGTTGTTGTCTCATTGGGTGATGTGGGTGGCAATATGCTGAAGCTTTAACTGATGGAATATATTTCTTGAATTCCTCTACTATTGGTTCATGAGTTGTGTTTGGTGCTTTTTCTGATACCTAATTTGATGTTTGTGTTTGGTTGTTGACTATCTAGGGCTCATCATCTGATATGTTAGTGTCATTAGAGCTTTGCGATTTTTCTTCCATAGCCTCTGCTTCATCCTCCTTGGACTCTACTTGTTTATTAATGGAAATATCCTGTAATGTAATTTTTTATTTTTTTTATACCATAGCTTCAAGAATTTCTTCTGCAAATTAATATTGATAGTACCAATAGATTCCATCCAAGGGTATCCCACAAAAACATCCACATTAGCCATATCTGAAGCATAAAAATCAGAATGCAATACATACTTTTCCATAGAAATCTTCAAATCTTTATAAACTTTCACCTCCTCATTATTAACCCGTGTGTGCTCCATTTGTTTGGTTGGTAGTTGCAATCATTTAGCCAAGTGAACATTAATAAAATTATACTTGCAACTATGATTAATAGACAAAATGATCTTCTTCTTATGAATACATCCATGAACCTATAATGAGGAGATACAAGTAGAAAATAACCCCTTACATGTCTCATTCTCTTGTTTTCTAGCATGAGACCATTTGTCTAAAAAGACTTTTTCAAACTCTTCATCTGAAAATTTGTACAACTTCTCATTGGCAAGTGATCTAAACCATTTGGTAGCCTCATCCTCCAAACCAAGCCATACTAAATTTTTTTCACTTTTTTCCCATATAATTCCTTTTCACTGCTTATGAATTCTTCAATAGTAGGGTCAACATCTTTGCCTGAAAAATACATCTTACTAGAAGCCATGAAGAGGATTTCGAAAAAAATCACTTACTTGGAGAAAATTTAAAGTGGCCTAGTTCAGTTAAAATTGCTCAGAATCCTTATTATGACCTATTTTCAGAAATGGAATGACCATTCTACATCTACCCACATGATATAAATCCCGATCTAGGCACTGAAATTTCAGATTTGCGCTGCAATTGTTCTGCCGTCGCAAAAATTTCTAGAAAAAGAGCTGATTTTAAATCAGCGATATCTACCTCATCCAAACTCTGATTCGACTGATTTTTTTTTTGAAATTGAGTAATTTTTCATGGGGATGCTAGATATGCAATTATTTTCTCAAAAATCCTCACAAAAAATACAAAAGATAACTAGATACCCGTTGTCCATGAATTTTCATCAAAACGTTTCTGCAACACAGCTGATTTTTAAATCAATGATATCTCCCTCATCTGGACTTTGATTCGGCCAATTGTTTTTTTTAAATTGGGTATTTTTTTGAAAATAATCCAGATATGCAATTTTTTTCTTCAATTTTTTTAACTCCATTATTTTAGAAAGATCAATCCATTAAAATCACACCGACCAACCTTCAATGAATGTAATGGAACAATTCAGGTTTTCCTAATGTAAGGAAACCTTAACCTCCAAAGAAAGTAACCTCCTTAGATTTGGAATCCATGTCCCCTAACTCATCACATTTTTAATTTATAATCAAAATACATGAAATGTTTACAATGTGTTCATAAGTAGAAAATAACTAGGGCTATCATAATCAACAACTTCCATGTGTATATGCCGCTTGTATTACCACATTGTGCCACCTGCCACCTCACTATTGTATTTATTTGTGTGAAAATATTAGAATTGGTAGTTTGATAAGCCCTTGGGTGCTTAGGCCAAGCACCTTGTGACTAGGGCCTCACTGCCCCACCGCCTGCCACTCACACTCACCACCTACTTATGTTATTTGCATGTTGAATGGACTGGGTAGTGCAATAAGCTCCCGACAAATTTATCTTAATGCCTTATGGTTATGGGCTAGGACCAAAAACCTACTGCTCCCTCACTTTCCACCCCTTTCTAAGTTTTTAAAATAATTTTCTATTGCATTTAGGTGCCACAACAATTTTACTGGAACCACGAGCCTTTGGGAATCGTGCCAGATCTTGCAATCTTTAGACTGGTGTTTCTCTTCTTTCCATTAGAGTTAGATTAAGTTCCATATATCATTGGAAAGATCTTGGAGAGGGATATCCAATTAAACACTTAGTTTGTTCATTTAAGTCGAGGAAATAAAGAAGAAATTCCTTAAATATACAACCTTCATTCATGACCTTAAGCTAGAAATCTACACACATTAACATATTAGTGACAACAATAATAACAAACTTACCAAGCTTCCCCTGAAGTTGAAAAAAAATGCTTTGTTATCAATGGTAACACCTTACTCAAGAATCTCATTTTAATAGGCTCTCTCTTTGAACTTGACATTGTTTGACATTAATGATTTGGACTTGGCATCAATGGCAACAACTACCAACATGCTCAATAATCTCCTTAAGTTTGACATCAATAACAAACATCAATGAAAACGACTCACATCAATTAAATTTTGACATCAATGACTTAGAATTGAAATCAACGAAAAAAACTACCAACATGCTCAACAATCTACCCCTTTGGCATTGATGGCAACAACACCAAACATTATTGGTAATTTATGATAAAATCATTCCCCTTGTTTACTCTCCATATTCAATATCTCTAAACAGATGTCATCTCATCTTTAATGTTTACTTACTATTCCCTTTCGACATCAATTGTAAAGGGCTTAGGTAATCCCTCTTTGATCATCATTCTCCTAAAAGGATATCATAGACTTCTAATTTTAATATATGTTGTTGATCATTGTTTCCCTTGGACTTGAATGGGTCACCAGCTTAAGTAAATTTTTATTAATGCTAAGTTGCCATTACATTATCCTTTGATTTACACTTTTCTTTCTCTAAGCTTGTACTATTCCTATTGATCATAAAGCTCCCCTGAGCTTAGTTTCTTTTCTTCTTTCTAACCTCATAACATGTAGCTATCTTGAATATATTTGGAAAAATTCCTTCTTTGATTGTGAGGAAATCTAGTGGAGATGAGAGTGAGACATCACTCCCAACTTTTTCCTTAAATACTCATAAGGTTCTCAGGCAAGAGACTTGATGAATATATTAGGAAGTTGGTCCTTTGTTGATATGTATTCCAACCTCACAATCTAATCAGTGTTCTATTCTCTAAGAAAATGATACTTTATGGTTATATGATTGGTTTTATAGTGAAGAACATGATCCTTGGAGATATCGATAGCACTTGTGTTATCACACATGATGGGAAAGGGTTTCTCATAAGTTACCTTCAAGTATTTCTTTATTTTCTCCATCCAAAAAGTCTGGGTGAAACAAGTTGCAACTGTTATGTACTCAACTTTGGCTATAGAAAGTGAGAATTTTTCTTCTTTTGCTCAACCATGCCGCCAATTAATTCCCTAGAAAGAAATCACCGTCACTTGTGCTCTTTCTATCATCTACATTACTATCCCAATCATAATTTATGTATGCATTAAATAAGAAGTTCTCACACTTTGGATACCATAATCCAAAATCCATTATGCCTTTTATATACTTGAAAATTTTCTTTGTAGCTAAAAAATAACTTTTCTTGGGAGATGATTGGTATCTTGCTACTAAACTAACAACTTGCATTATGTATGGATATGAAGCTATTAGACACAATAGGATTCCAATCATTGATTTGAATAGTTTTTTATTCACCCTTGGTGACTCATCATCTTTGCTAATCTTACATATAGTGACCATAGGGGTATAAACAGGTGAACATTCTTCCATTTCAAAATTATTCAACATTTCTTTGAGATACTTTCCTTGGAAAATGGACATGCTTTTTTCTAATTGTGTAATATTTAAAACAAGAAAAAATGATGGTTCTTAAAGCATAGACATCTTGAATTCGACTTTCATTTCAGATGCAAACTTTTGTTTCAAGGCATCTGCATTACTACCAAAGATTATGCTATCAATATAAACAACTATGACTAGAAGCTTTTCATCTTAAGATTTGATATACAAATTACTATCAGTTGTCACTCTTTTGAAGCCTTGTTGCTTTAGATGTTTGTCTAATCTAGAATACCATGCCATTGGTGCTTGCTTTAGTCCATATAATGCCTTTTCAGCCTACATACATCCTTAGGATTGTATGACAAATGAAAACCTTTAGGGTATTCTATATAAACTTCTTCTTTAAGTTATCCATTCAAGAACATTGATTTCACATCCATATGAGATACTTTGAAATTCCTACAATAGGAAAATGCCAAAAACATTCTAATTGCCTCTAATGTTTCTATAGGAGACAAATTTTCTTCAAAATCTATTCCTTCAATTTGCACATAACCTTTTCACACTAATTTGGCTTTGTTTCTAACAACTTGTCCATCCTCATTTAACTTGTTTTTAAAGATCCATTTTGTACTTATGACATTGTTATTTATTTTTATTGGAACCAATTCGAAAGTATGATTCTTTTTAATTTGATCTAACAACTCCTTCATGGAATTTATCTAATGCTTATCTTGAGTTTCTTGAGATTTTTTTTTTAGGTTCAATCATGGACAACATGGAAATCTGTGCTTGACTAGGAGTGCTTACTAGTTTTCTTCTAGTTTGAATTCCTACTTTCACTACAAGAAAAAAGAAAATTGGTGAGGGGCGAAAAATGTCACCATAAGATCATAGGTGATAGTCAAACAAGCCTCTGTCACCAGAAATTGAACATCACTAAAGGTGGCATTTTCAAAAGTATAGGTGTTGTGGTTACGTTCAAGGTTCGTCACCTATAATGATCTATAATGATAGATAGTGACCGTCACCATTTCATATGAGCAGTGGTGATGAACTTTAGCCTCAGTCACCAAAAAACTGAACATCACCAAAGATGGTGTCGCCAAAAGTATAGGTGTTTTGGTGACATTCAAGGTCTGTCCTGAATAATCATTATAGTGACAGATAGTGACCGTCACCATTTCATATGAACAACAACGATTTATTGTGATGGACCTTTCATGGTCGTTATTGTTGATGCATACATTTGGCGACGTTCATTGACCATCACCATTTCATATTTTGGTGAGGGTAAAAAATGTCATGATAAGCCCATTGGTGACATTCAAAGTCTGTCACAAATAATGACTATAGAGACAGATAGTGACTATCACCGTTTCATATCAACAACAGTGATTTATGGTGATGGGCCTTTCATGGCCGTCACTATTGATGTGTATATATGGTGGCATTCGTTGACCGTCACCATTTCATATTATGGTGAGGGTCGAAAAATGTCATCATAACCTCATTGGTGATGGTCAAAAGAGCCTTTGTCATAAAAAACTAATCGTCGCCATTCCATATCAATATCAGGCACGATGGAATTGAACAACCAACCTCCTGCTTGTAAAGCAGATCCTCTTCCATTGAGCTAGCACCCTTCAAAGGATTAGAATTTAAAAAATTAAACCTTGAAACTTTATAAATTGTAAGTTCTACAACTTTCAAATAATTATAAAACTTAGAAAATTCTTGGAAAATCTTTTACTAAACAAGCAAAATAGCATTGACGTTGTAGGTCACTACCTATTGGTTATGGAAGTTATGAAAAATGGGTAGAGGGAAACATAGTTACATATAAAAAAACTCAATATGTTCAATTGAATACTCAATTAGAAGTGAAACTTTGAAGACATTTATAGCCTATAAATGACCTATAACTATCAATTGCATCAGATGTTGTAAAGGAAAGATCGTAAATGAATAACATATGGAAGAAGAGCATTGATGAAGACATATGCAATATGTTACAGGCTGAGTGAAATAAATATAAATTATGTTGGTTGCTAGGTGAATTTTTATAATTGGAACCTTTGTCTTCCTTTATCATGTAAAAATTCAAATTAGAAATTAAAAAATTTAGATATTTGAATGATATCTATACTTCTGTATAAATCTAACACTGATTTCTGGGGGCCATGAACCACTAGAAAAAGAAACAAAAAAAGTCGGTTAGAGACAATGATCAAGGAAACATGTAATTTAGAATTTCACAAGTCTGCACTCAAAACATGACAACAGCCAACCAATAAAAAGGTTTGAAACTTTTCATAGTAGGAATATCTCTTTTCAGTAGTGGACAATGGACACCAAATAGTAAGACAATAATTAATTTAGTTTAAGATAACAAAACATTGGAAAAAAACATTGTGTCCAATTATCTGCCAATACAAAATGGATTTAATTTTGATGAAGTAGAAGAGTCGATACTAAATCACAAATAAAAATGACTAGCAGCAATGTAAATTTTGTTTTTTCAACAACACAATCCATCACTACCTTCTATGTCTAGACATCTATATTTCGCAGTATTTAACAACCTCTTCTGCAACAAAATCTAGCGAATAGATTTCATAAGTTTGAACTAGAAAACCCATAAAACATGGAGTTGATGAATTTTAAAGATGGAGCTGAAAGCTAACCCTTGACTCATTTTGATCTCTACATGTTCGCATCTAGGGAATGGTGCCTTTGTCACTATGCAAGTAAAGAGAAATATGAAAAATCTAATTTGTTGTTTAGTCTAGCTTCACTTGTCTTGCATGTATATTGGGGTGTTTGTTTAATTTCCAGTTCAAAGGTGTATGGATCAGCATTCAGGGTAGAAGAGTTTAATCTTTCCCTAAGTGTAGATGAACCAAAATGCTCAGATGAGCCAATAATTGTGTCACCTATGGATTTAGGACCACCTTTTTGCCCTATTATAGGGGTCTTAATCCCCATAACTTGATATTCCCTTTTACCCACAACATGCTCCTTGCTTGGGTTATTTTTTTTCTTTCTGCAATGTCGAGTGCTTTATTTCACTGGAATTTGAAAACTATTATGATTAGGTTGAACATTGTTCTGAATGGGATCCCTAGAGGATAGTTTTGGGGCTAAAAGCCCATATTTTGGGTCAAAATTTGTAATAAAATTGTAAAGTCTCCGCATTTTGTGGTCGTAGAGCGTGAAGGTGTCATGAGTCATAAAGGGTTGTCTGCCCTTATTTTTGTCAAGTAAAGTTGGCTATAAAAGATCTACCCATGGTCACGGACCATGGGATTATATAAAAAGAGCTAAGAAGTAAGCTCTAAGTAGTTCAGATAAGTCTTAAAGAGATATAGCTTTGAAGGGAGAAGTCTAAGTTTTGGATAGTAGCATAGGTAGAGGCTCTGCAGCTGAGTGCGTAAAGGCCTAGGGTGGAATTCCACAGTTGAGTCTACAGACCCCTGCAACTTTCTGTGCAGGGTAGATAGAGTCTATAATCATCTAAAGATATCAATAAAGAGAAGCATTTTACAAATTATTTGTCTTTGTTTCCTATTAATGCATCTTGACATGTTATGTATGAATTTTAATTATACTACTTATATGATGCGTAAATGTATGTAATTACATTGGTTAAGTGAATGCAAATAAGGATACTTGTTTACGCGGTGCTAACTATATTATCTAACAAGATAAGTAAGATCCTTAAGATAACTAGGGAGTCTGTGAACTACGCTGCCTTAACAATGCGAAAGTATTTGAACCGAAGGTTAGGGCTACATGAAGGTCAGTCATAACCTTTTGCAGAGGTATCGAAGGGAGGAATAAGGGGTTAGGGAGATAAAGCCCTAGAACTAGGTCACCTGCACGAAGGTAGGAATAGAAGTAATAAATTGACATCAAAAACATCTCAGGGTGCAGAAACATGGTTTTGACAATGAAACCATTTGTTGGCTTGAGGGGGACCTAACCCAGGTTCAAAATTAGTTAGCCAAACAAATCCCTACACTACTGGCCCTTTCGGCATCAACCCAGTGAGCATGGACTGAAGTCTTACCCGAAGAAGTAGGATTTGTTTGGCTAACTAACGTTGAACCTGGGTCAACCCCCCCCTCAATCCAACAAATGGTTTCGTTGCCAGAACCACGTTTCCACATCCTGAGATGTTTGTGATATCGTTTTATTCCTTCTATTCCTACTTCCGCACAGGTCACTTAGTGCTAGGGCTCTGTATGTCTAATCCATTATTCCTCCCTTCGATACCCCACGAAAGGGTACGACTGACCTTTGCGCAACCCTAACCTTTGTTCAGATAATTTTGCGTTGTTAAGGCTGCGTAGTGCACAAATTCCCTAGTTATCTTAAGGATCTTACTTATCTTGTTAGTACTCACTGCTAGCACCTCATAAATAGGTATCCTTATTTGCATCCACTTAACCAACATAATTACATACATTCGCGCATCATATAAGTAGTATAATTGAAATTAATACATAACATGTCAAGATCCATTAATAGGAAACAAATACACATAATTCATAAAATGCTTCTCTTTATTAATATCTTCAGATGATTACAAACTCTATCTACCCTGCACACATAGCTGTAGGGGTCCACATACTCAGCTACGGACATCCACCCTAGGCCACTGTGCACTCAGCTATAGAGCCTCTACCTACGCTACAACTCGAAACTTAGACTTCTCCCTTCAAAGCTATGACTCTCTAAGACTTATCTAAACTACTTAGAGCTTACTTACTTAGCTCTTTTTATACAATCCCATGGTTCGCGGACCATGGGTATATCTTTTACAACCAACTTTACTTTATAAAAATAAGGGCAGACAACCCTTTATGACTCAAGACACCTTCGTGCTCTACGACCGCAAAATGTAGAGACTTTACAATTTTATTACAAATTTCAACCCAAAACATGGGCTTTTAGCCCCAAAACTATCCTTGGGGGATCCCGTTCCCAATAGGGCCACAACAAAAACATTGTGACTTGTCCTTGAGTCACTCATTAGGTGTGGAGATCTTAGCACAAGGACCTTCCAGCTCGACCCGTGTGACCGCAACCTCAGCAGTGCCCTAAGCTGCCACCTGCTTTGCATCTTTGATCATCTACTCAATCACTACTCCTGAACTATTGGCCTGAAGCTTTTGCTGAGTTGCTTGTAGAGTCGCAAGATTTCCTTCAATAGAGCATGTCACTGTGTAAGGCTCATCCAGCCAGGGCTTCAGTCGTACCTTCAAAACTACTTCCTTGTGCAGTGCTGCATTCACCTGGTCTTTGAGCTACTTGGCCTCCTGTAGCTTTGCTAGTCTTTGTGTCAACACGATGGTTCGCACTGTGCCCTTGACCTCATAAAAATACTGTTGTAGCTCACGCACTTCTGTCTCTAGTTGTTGTACATTAGGGTCCTCCTACAAGCCTTTCAAGACCTCAAATGACTACTTGACAAAAAGGTGTGTGCAGTCTGCAACTGCATTGTCAACCACCACTATTGCTTTTGTGATAGCAGTCACTCGCTGCTCCTTTACCTATAGTGGAGTTGAAGGCTGGGCCTTCAACTGCAACTCTGTGATCTACAGGTTCAACTCCAACTGAACCCTCGCCATCTCAGTACAAGCATTGTGCACCTCCGTAGCCAGCTTGTGGACGCGCACCTCCACTGGTTCCTCCTCAGGAATGGCCAACTTTGGGACCATTTGGCATGCTTCCTCGATGACCTGCATAATGCTCTTGTTTTGGTTGGTTGCCTCAATCACAACGATGATGGCAGAGTCTCGTTGTAGTGCCATTTTCTCATTGTTAATCTGCTTCTCACTAATCACCTGGAGGGTACGGTGCTCATGGGCCCTTATTCTACAATCACCCCATTCAACCCTACTCTCTTTAGGGAACTGACAGTGGGCCTATCAACTTCATTCTCCATGGTCAGTGCTCCATCAGCCAGCACTATCGCACTGGAGGTCTTTGTGTGCAACATCTTAGTAGCTTCTAAAGTGATGATAGCAAGGCTAGTAGACATAGTGCCATCCTGTGCCGCGTGGGTCTACAACTCCTGTAGATGTGACTGGATAGCCCCCAATACAAATTGTTGTTGTTGTTCAAACTATTCTAGGGCCTCCGTGGTGACATCCCACACCATGTCACCGATGTCGTGTAGATCACCCTCTGTTAGCATGATAGGGTCCAGTGATGTCTTAGTAGCCTTTGATTTCTTTCTGGACCCTCCTTTCTCCTGCTCCCTTGGATGCTTGATGCGGGCAGACGTCACCTAAGGGTTTGCGCTGTGATTCTTTATCTGATCATCCATCTCCTCCTCTGTCTTAGGTGAAGGTGACCTTGTGCCTTTGTTAGAGCCCCACTCTGTTTCACCTATTTGCTTCCTCGTCTATTGAGAGACTTTGCGCTCCGTTTGGGCCTTGCTAGTGGCCTCCTTTTTCCTGTTTTTGGCTAGCTATGTCATCTTAAGCTTGGCCTCCTCCTTCTTTTTCTATGCGGTAGACTTGCTCCCTCCCACTTCCAAGTCTACTGTAGAGCACCACTCTACCAGCCATTGATCAAGTACTACATCAATGGTGCCATACGTTGCTAGGTAATGAAGTCAATCCATTTCTGCGTAGGGTCCTTCTGTGCCTTGATTGTCACATGGTGAAAGTTTGCTTTAAACTCTGCATAGCCCTGCACATTGGTGTACACCGTAGGAAAGAAAAATTGTTTGGGGTTGATGGCCATGCAGATGTTCATCTCCATCAAAATCCAGAAGATTTGTTGTCCTTGATTCATTATGCGTCCTTGGTCACCCACATCGAAGTGTACTTTGTTGCATCTATTAGGTCTGGCGTGATTGAGGGGAATTGGTTGTCCTCTGGCAACTCCCATGTTACCAACACAATCGACAGCAAGATCCACATGTAGTGGAACATCTTATTGTGCTCCTGTGCTTTACGACAGTTTGCTAGGAACTCTCCTTGAAGATAGTGCAATGAGTTGAACTGGACTCCTTCAATGCATTGGGCTTCTAGTGCGACAATAAGCACTAGCACCTTATCTACATGACACTTCCTCATCACCTTCCCTACTAAAATTTGTGTGGCTACCTTTACCGTAGGGTCACAGATGCTAGATATGGCATATCCACGTGGCTTCTTCACCAGCTTAAACTTTTCCTTCATGGCCTTCATGAGGGCCTGATCACAAATTTTTTCGCCAAATATCATGGCCATATTCTCTCTTGTGTAAGGCAACCATGTTATCCTATGGATCAACCTATCGGTGATGGGCCTTGGCTCCTCTAGCCATAGACACCCATCATGCACCAAGCATAACAGCTTCTTGATGACTAATACTGTAATCGGGGTGCGGTTGTAGTGCGGCACTCGAAGCAGGTTGAGCAACCCTGCCTTGTCTACTCCTTTGAGCCACCTCCATGGCTCCAATGTTGTCATTCCAATGTTTGTATTGATGATGCACACATCAACTACTCAGTGACCAGGTATGGGAACTTCTCGTGGTCAGCCAAGTCCCAATCTTCAAGTTTTAACAGGGGAACCCACACCAAGTGCAGTCCTTCGAAACTAATCTCATCCGGTAGAAGAGGGGTTTGCAAGGGGGTCTTGCTCTCATCGATATCTTTTGGCACCTTTTCCTTCCCCTTCCATGGAGGGACATACTCAGGCAACCGAGTGATAGGATCAGAACCCTGAGCTTCAACCTCCTCCACATCTACTCCCACATCCTCGTCATCCATCAGGATGTCTTCAATTTCTTCCTCCTTCGATTCCAAGTTGATAGCTTTTCCCTTCTCCTATGCGATAGGCTTTGGTGGCTTTATTTTTGGTGATGCATGCACCAATATTGTAGGCTTCTTGTCCTTCTTATCCCTCGCACTCTCCTTGGTTGGGGTGGGCTTTGGTCTCAACATTCTTGGTGATTTAGGGACTTCTGCTAATACTTCAACTACTTCTGGAGTAGCTGCCTCTCTATCTCTAGCATCGACTCCTCTACTTCAGTATCTATAGCTTCTGTGGGTACCAACATGAAGTTATGCAAGAACTCATGTGTCTCCTTCAGAAATGTCTCAAATACTTTACTGGCTATCATAAATTTATAGTGCTCGTGATTCATGTGTGTCTAAGAGCTCAACAACTTAATTCTCAAAATGCCAAGTGTTTTTAACTGGACAACCACCTGTAATTTATAGGTCATTTTGAATTCAAATCCGATCGTGCCCCCCAAATTCAGTTCATTAATGCCGAATTGGCAGCAGATTTTGATCTCAAGTCCAACCTGCCATTCAAAACTGAAAGGAACAATATTTGGCTGTTGCCCATGTCGAAGTACAAATGGATAACATATTGGCATGTGATAAAAAGATCCAAGTAGATCTCCCGCTTACAACTATTATGTTGAATAAGGACCCGAGGATAGTAACTTGTGGAAAGATTTGGCACAAGCCCATCAAACAATAGAGAAACTTATAGAGTAGACTGTCCCTCGAGAAAAATATGAGAAATTACAACAACAGCTGAAGAACATTAATGCATCAGAAAGCCAGGTCTTTGAAGGATGGCAAAAGGCAGAAGAAAGAGTAAAAAATGTAACCCATAAACTAGACATAGTCATCAAACAAATGGATACCTTCTGTTCTCTGTATACTAACGTTCTAGCATGTAAGGCACCTACTAGAAACTATGCTTTGTTTTTAATGGAAAGATATTTACAATTGAAAATTAAAGCTGCAAGGTAGGAGTACCTATAGAGATAAAAACCATTGATGACTTCATAAATTGTTGTAAGCATTACGGGGTGAAAGTTCAGCGATTGCTATGTGAATTCTATTTGCACAATCTTGTATTAGATGGAGAAACAGAACAGAACCCTAGCCCTTTTGTGGGTGGTGTCCAATTGCAGGCATTCATTTCTTTTGGTGTTAATCAAATAAAGCGGCTTAAAGTCTACAATGTCTTTCAAAGACAGGAGAATGGATTATATTTATGGGTGAGGGGTGAACCTAGAGACCCACAACAATTATGGAATAAACATAGGAGCCTAATGAGAACCCAGGGAGTGATCGAGACATTGGGACCTATTCACATGGAAATCATCTGGCAAGGGATAGAATACTTCTTTACTATCAAAGACCTTGCCATAGCAGCAGCCAAATTCTGATACCAGACTTCTAATCGGAACATCCAAAACAGAGAACCATTCAATTATGAGAACTTTAAGCTAGCTATTGACCGCTTGGGTATCTATGGTGACCTCATTTTGAGAGAAGGCCTATCTTGGTTAGGTTGTAGGTTCCGAAGTCCAGTTATTTGGCACCCTGCACCAGGATATCAAGCCTTATATGAAATGCTTGAAGGTCAGACATGACATCTTTTTCAATTTCTAGCTAGGCAACATGGTTGTAGACCACCTAATGAGATCCCTTCTCCAACCTATTCCCTAACTTCCTTGCATGTAAATTACAATGTTTTCATGAGGGCATGAAAAAGGGTAAGTAGGGGGGTGTGTTGAGCATTAGAGAAGGTATGTAATTACCACTTATTTTGTCATATTTTCCTTAAATTCATAACTTCGTTACATTATGAAATGAGCATGTGGTGAAAGATTATGATAAAATTTAGAAGATTTATGAGCAACGTAAAATGAATAATAATTACCTTTTCCTATGCCGAAAAAGAAGAAAATGGAAGATTTCCATTCCAAAGGAAAAGACAAGACAAAATTAACTACTTTCCATTTGACAGGGAACTACATCCAAACAAGGCAGTCCAAATTGGAGCGTATAAACCAGGAAAAGGAAGAGGAGATACCAATTCGGCACAAGAGAACGAGAAGATAACTGATAGATAAAAATATGGAAAATCCCTCAGGATCCTTTGATCTTGAGGGATCGTTGCCTCAAAGGTTATCTATATCATTGATATTTCCACTTGGCTACTATAAGAAGGGACAGCGTTGCTAGCCCAAGAGACAGACTATTGTTGTTTCTATGAATTTCACTATTGTAACTTAAACTTTGATCATCAACTCTTTTTAAAGAGGGATTAGTGTAACTCTATTTTGATGCCTAATACATAAATTCTATTGCCATTCCACCTTTGATTCTGGATTGATCATAAGTAGTGCATCCCTGGAGGCTAAGGGCTCGACCCTGGTGGATCACTTGCTTCCTGTACCATTATTTCTTGATTCCAAGTCATGTGTGGTTTGATTTCTTGTATCTGCTTTGTTCAGTAATCTATTGTTCCTTATTATTTCATATATTGGCTTTGTTATATTTCATTAGTAAGGTTATCCTCAGCAACTGGAATGTTATGTTGTTCACTCTGAATTTGTATTGCATTGTCGTTCCTTTACATAGTTGATATTATTGTATAACATTTATGTTCCTTCTATATTGCCATTGTTGTTCGTTTACAGAGTAACAATGCTGTGCATTTACAAATTGGTATTATTGTGTATTAATCTATGGTTTACTTCCAAGTGTGATTGCTATTCATTGGGATTGCTATCCCACAGTGACTGCAATTGTTGTTTCTTCATAACCGAGATTAATAATTGTTATGCTGAAACTCAGATTACTGTTTCCTTCAATATAGACATGCTGTGTGTAATATTCGATTTAGTTGTTGTGTGTTTACATTTGATTTAGGTTGCTTTTCAATATTCCATACTTCATTTTAGTTTGTTGTTCCATTTCTGTTTGCTTTTCAATTCATTTCTATGGTAAAGATTGTTGCTTAATTCCTGTAGATTACGGTTATTGCTTCATTTATTTCTGTAGATTAAAGATTTGTTGTTCCATCTTGTTAAATAGATTAGCTATTGTTCCTTTCCCTGTTATTTGAATTAGCATTACCTTGGTGTGAACAAAATGATCTGAAACTGTAGTGAATGATTGACTATTGGTGTCCAATTCCCAGATTAATGATCTTTTCCTTAATTTCTTTTCAATTACATCAATTTACAAAGGGAAGAGTTATGATTACTGCACCCTGGATTGATAAAGTGTTGTAGTTTCTTCATTTAATGATTTAGTTACAAGCATTTCTAGTTCCTGCCATTACATTTACAAGTTTGTTTCCAATATTCAGTTATTTTTGCGAAGAACTATACTACTAGCATTACTCTAACAAATGACTGCCTCAAACTGAGTACACTCTTTGAGGTAACAAATTGTATCTAGATTGATAATTAACATAGGGTAAATAGAGGTGAAAAAGACCCTTTTTACTACTCGACATTTTGGAGCCATTGCTAGGGAAAGAATGTAGCCATTTGTTTCTTTTCAGAGTAGTGTAAGTACCTGCTAGGAGAGAATTGGGTTTTAAAAACGGAAGGTAAGAACCTGCGTACAGAGCATGTAACAACCCTACTCCCCTACCCACTTTCCTGTAGATTTGTTGTTGTTTTGGGTAGAAATAAGCATTTGATTTGTGTGCATGACTAAGCAGAAAAAGCCTGAAAAGAATCCTAAACCACTACCCAAGCCTGATAAAGCTAAGGGGTCAGTGACCCTTGGCTAATCGACTTATATAGACGAAATCCTTACAAAAGTAGAATCTCAACCTTCAGTAGGACCTAGAAGAGTTGCTTCTAGACAACCTACTAGTTCCCTTCAGGCCACAAGATTACCATCTGTAGCCTTTGCTAAGGTTCACAACCAAACTGAGGAGCAATATTTTCAAGAAATTGAGAATTCTAGCCCAAAATCATTGCAAGAAAGGAACCTTAGCAATCTTCGCGAAGGGGGAGGAGAAACAGGGGAAATTGAAGAACCAAGATCTCCTCTTGGAGTAATTCAGCCATTAAGTAGCTCAAATAAGGGAAGTGCTACAAAAATTATTCATAACAAAATTGAAGGACCTCAAGAGCTAAAATCCCCCTAGACATTAGGAACTCTCATCATCCCAGACAAAGGAAGTGTAGTTAAGGCCATTCCTATTAAGACCATCCTTTCTCTGTCCAACCAACATAGGAATACCCTCCTAGAAATACCGGAAGGCTATTGGCACATATTTGACCAAATGGCCCAGAACCAGCCAAACACCCAAACCTCCACACTGCAATATCCCATTGTGGATATTGCGGCCAATGCACCTATGAAGGCAATTCCTCTCCAACATATCCCTATATTTCATGGCCTAACATATGGAAGACCTAGATGCATTTTTGTTTGAATTCGATGTGTTGTGCAGAGGATATGACTATACCACTGATCCCCAAAAGCTGAAACTATTTCCCTCTACATTAAAAGGAGCTGCTTTATGATGGTTTACGGGGTTGAGTGGAGGTGTTATAAATGACTGGGATCAGAGGAAAGGTGCTTTCCTGAAGAAATATCAAGATTATTGTAGATCTAGAGAGTTAAAAGATGAAATATTTCAGATGGTAGCTAGACCTAATGAAACACTAGAAGAATATGTTGAACGTTTTTCGTATAATCTTCAAAGATCTCCTTATGCATCATTACTCTTACCTGAAAATGTATTAAAAACAAAATTAATTAAAGGTATGAAGGAACAATTGATTGAAACTTTGAATATTATGGGAAAAGGAGACATCTACCAAGAAAATTTTTCTAACATCATTGATTTATGTATCAAGAGCTCATGAGAAAGTACAAGGCTAAGACCATCGGAGAGGGAGTAACTTGCGCGGAAATTGGAAATTTATTAGAAAATTTCAAAACTGATATATTGGGAACTCTGACAACGTAGCTTGATATTATGTAAGCCAAACAAAAACACGTAGAGGCAGAGAAAAATTTGGCAATATTCTGTCCCAGATGCAGAAAGAAACACAGCCAGAAAGAGTGCCCATTAGATGTGGTTCAAGTTTGCGCCATTTGTACAAAAGACCACTCTACAGAAAGTTGTCCCTCCCTTCCTGGTTTGAAAGTGGTATACAAAGAAGCGGAAGAAGAACTAGAACCGGTGTACCTACTT
This sequence comes from Pinus taeda, assembly GCA_000404065.3. NCBI lineage: Eukaryota > Viridiplantae > Streptophyta > Pinopsida > Pinales > Pinaceae > Pinus > Pinus taeda. Next base: position 59,111 of record APFE030631887.1, on the reverse strand, counting down.
AATCAACGTCGTCAATGGCAAACGCGAGAATCAGGTATGTTCCTTGATCCAGCTTCTTCTTTCCAGCCTTTACAATATCATGCTCAGCAATATAATACAATGTGGCAAAATCAACGTCCCTTCTCAAATTTGTCACAACAACCATTTTCTTCATCATCACCATGGCCAAATTAAGCAAGCCAATATAATTGGCCATATTTTCCTTATGCCCCACCATATTGGCAAAACAATGCGTATCTAGCACAATGGTCCCCCCCCCCACTTCGCAGAGTCAAGCCTGGAAGACAAACTGGCAAAGACCAATGAATTAGCTTGTAGGAACCATTCCACTCCCTCAACCTACATTACTAGCACTACAAAAAAATTCCCAGTGCAATTTAAGACCGCAACTCCCAGCCCAACCTAACCCAAACCCAAATAACAGACCGGTCCAATCTGTTCAAATAATTGAAACACCAGAGCTAGGAACTGATCTAAGGGAGTGCAACGACCTTCAATTAAGGTTTGGGCGCATTATAGAGACTGAGGGAGATAAAACTATTCAAGTTGAAAATTAGCTACCTGTAGAACAACCATTACAAGAAGAAGATGTGGCTAGAAAATAGACTCATGATCAAGAAACCACATCTTCTCCCCCATTCCCAGAACGATTAATTATACCACGACCTATAGAACATCCTGACTTTGATATTCTGGGAGAACTTAAGAATTTGTACATAAAAATCCCACTCCTCCAAGCCATCCAAGATATCCGAATATATGCAAAGACCATCAAAGAGCTATGTATAAAAAAACCAAGGATAGGAGAATAACAAATAACCCAACAGTTCAAGTAGTTGGCACCTTATCTGAATTTTTATCAGGAAGAGAATCACCTATCAAATATGAAGACCTAGGAAATCCAATAGTGACAATCCAAATCAATGGACAAACCTTTTCAAATGCCTTAGTTGATCTAGAGGCAGCAATTAATATCTTAACAACCACCACTTGTCAAAAACTGGGCATTACATCAGTAGAACCAACTTCCACTTTATTAGAACTGGCTGACCGATTAGTGGTTAGGCTGGAAGGCACACTACATGATGTTATGGTATTGGTTGATTACTGGGAATATCCTGTTGACTTTCTGATAATAAACCCCAAAAACTGACTTGATGGACATCCATTAATTTTAGGCAGACCTTTTCTTGCAACTGTTGATGCTTACATTGGCTGCCGACAAGGTAGTATGACCATAAATAGAGGGAGTAATATCAAGAATCTAGCCCTATACCCTCCAGCCCAGCCAAGTGTAACAATAATAAAAACTAACAAACAGCTTGTATCATACCTTACTGAAAATATTAGATCCCCATTAACTATAGAAGATTCCATTGATTTCAAAGATCAAACAGAGGATGATGTTATTAACAACTTTATTAACCAAGCTGAATCCAAATCCCACGTACAATGTCACATGATAGAGGCAACATTTGATAATGAATTAGAAGAAGATCCTCTCAAAGACACTCATGATCAAACAATACCTACTACCTCTATTTCAAATAGCAAAACTGTAGAGATTGAGCCAGGAAAAACTTTAAACATCAATAGTAACCTGACTCCTGAACAAGAAGAGAAGTTGATCCAACTACTGAGAAAATACAAGGAAGCATTTGCATGGGATTATCCAGACATGAAGGGAATTGATCCCCAGTTATGTATGCACCACATTTATACAAAAAAGGATGCAAGACCTGTTCGCCAACCCCAAATAATACTTAACCCTCATCTAAAAGACATTGTGAAAGCTGAAAACTTTATTTATCCTATCTCTGATAGAAAATGGGTCTCTCCACTTGTAGTGGTGCCAAAGAAGATGGAAAGTGGATGATTTGTGTAGATTACAGAGAATTAAATAAAGCAACCTAGAAAGACCACTTTCCCCTTCCATTCATTGACTAGGTATTAGATACATTAGCAGGAAAGAAATTCTTTTCTTTCTTGGATGGCTTCAGTGGATACAATCATATTCAAGTTGCCCCTGAAGACCAAGACAAAACAACTTTTACCTATCCTTGGGGAATGTTTGCCTACAGAGTTTTACCCTTTGGCCTATGCAATGCCCCTGCCACATTTCAAAGAGCTATCCTTAGCATCTTTTCAGATTTAATAAATGAAGGGCTTGAAGTGTACATGGATGATTTCACACCATACGGAGATGATTTCGACCCAGCACTAGACACATTGGAAAAGGTGCTGCAACGATGTATCGCTACCAGGATTTGCCTAAGACATGAGAAATTTAATGTGATGATGACTGAAGGACTCATCCTAGGTCATTATATCTCGACAGCTGGAATACTGGTGGATCTGGCCAAAATTCAAATAATTTTGTTAATACCTACTCCTACCACATAGACAGAGGTATGCAGTTTTCTTGGATTTTCTGGTTATTATAGGAGATTTATAGAACATTTTTCTCAAATAGTTGCACCTCTATATGCACTAATAGGGAATGTTGATTTTGTTTGGACAGATAAATGTGACCGTGCTTTTGAGGATCTGAAAAAGCTTGTGTCAACAACACTAGTACTCAGAGGTCCAAATTAGGACCTGCCATTTCAAATTTCATCAGATGCTTCAGACATTGCTATTGAAGTAGTCCTTGGGCAAGAAGAAGACAAAAAACCATATGCAATCTATTATATTAGCAAGAATTTGTCTCCTGATGAGTTGAACTATACGGTTACTGAAAAAGAATTTTAGGGATTATATCACTGGATATCATGTTATTTTATATACAAATCACTCTGCCATAAAATATTTAGCAAATAAAACAACTACAAACAGTAGAGTAACAAGATGGTTGATTTTATTGCAGGAATCCAACATCACAATAAAAGACCGACCTGGGAGAGAAAATCATGTAGCTGACTTTCTCTCACGAATGTCGAAGCTAGTGGATGCAATAGTAGTTGAAGACCAATTTCCAGATGAACATTTATTCAATATTATTATCAAAACACCCTAGTATGTTGATGTTGCGAATTATTTAGCAATAGGAAAATTACCAAAACATCTGTCTCCCAATGAATGAGAGCAGATTGTCCAGCGTAGTACCCAATTTTCTTAGATTGGGGGCTACCTATTTCATACAGGAGCAGATATGCACATTAGAAGATGCGTCCAGGAAGATGAAAGTTTTGACATTCTATAAGCCTGTCACGATGGACCATGTGGCAGACATTTCGCAGATCGAAGAACTGGTCAGAAAGCTCTACAAATAGGGTATTACTGGCCCACAATATTCAAAGATGCAAAGAAATTTTTTCAAACCTATGACAGTTGCCAAAGAGCAAGATGCCTTGGACAGTTTGACCAAATGCTTATAAACCCATAGTTAGACATTGAACCATTCGAGCGTTGGGCGCTCGATTTTGTTGGTTTGATTTACCCATCATCAAACCAGAAAACATATATTTTGGTAGCAACCGAATATGTGACCAAATGGGTTGAAGTAGAGGCACTGCCAAGAGCTACAGAGGATTCCATCATTCATTTCCTATTCTAGATATTTGTGCGATATGGCATCCCAATAGACATAATCACGAATGGGGGACCACAATTTGTTGGTAATAAAATTACTGCAGCACTAAAAAATTATCATATTTAGCACAAAATTACTACTCCATACCACCCACAGGCAAATGGCCAAGTAGAGAACACGAATAAGGAGAAGCAATACTAACAAAAACCATTGCGTCACATAGACATGATTGGGCTGCAAGATTTCTGGAAGTCTTGTGGGCATACAGAACAACATGGATAAATACTACCGGTTATTCACCATATTAGCTGGTATTTGGAAAGGAACCCATATTTTCAATAGAATTTGAAATATAGACCTTGAGAACAACACAAGAAGTCGGTCTAGATTTAAATGAGGCCCAGATTGATAGATTACAACAAATCAACAAGTTGGATGAAATCAGGCTCTCTGCTCTTCAATATACCACATTAATCTAACAACAGAGAGCCAAATGGCACAACGCCCTCATAAAAAATAAAATCTTCCACGAAGGAGATTAGGTGCTCCTATATGATTCCAGGTTTCAGGATTTTTCAGGGAAACTTCAGACCTGCTGGCTAGGACCATATGAAATCCAGAAGGTGCATCATAATGGTACCATTACTCTAACCACCATTGATGGATCTCGGCACACCTTTAAGGGAAATGGCCATCGAGTTCGATTGTACCACAAACCACTTACTCGGGAATCCTTCTACCAGAAACTCCGGGAAGACACCAACATGTAGATTTTGGCTGAGGAAAAGGACTCTTCCTAGCCTTTGGTTCACTAAGTAATTTGGTTGCTTTTAAATTTTGTACATAATTCTTTTGTTTTGCTTTATTAAATTACTTTTTGTACAAATTTCTGCATTTCTACAACATTTTTCATTTTGCTATTCCTTTTGGATGGAATAGCATTTTCACCATTCTTCTGTTCCTTTTCGAAGGAACAATGCCTCTGCCTTTTGTTGTTCCTTTCAGAAGGAACATCATTTTCGCCACTTTGCTGTTCCTTTTCAAAGGAATAGTGCTTTTGCACCTTCCTGTTCCTTTTCGAAGGAACAACAATTCCACCATTTTTCTATTCCTTTTCGAAGGAACAACATTTTTGCACTCTGTTGTTCCTTTCCGAAGGAACAACATATCTATCGTTTTGTTGTTCATTTCCGAAGGAACAACACTTTCACATTTTGTTGTTCCTTTCCAAGGGAACAACACTTTTGCATTTTTGTCGTTCCTTTTCGAAGGAACGACACTTCTACCTTTTTGCTATTCCCTTCTGAAGGAACAACACTTTTACGTTTTGTTGTTCCTTTCCGAAGGAACAACACTTTTGCATTTTCGCTATTCCTTTTCAAAGGAACAACACAATCATTTCTGTTGTTCCTTTCCGAAAGAATAACACTTTCATTTTTCCGATGTTCTTTTCTGAAGGAACAACACTTTCATTTTTCTAATGTTCCTTTATGAAAGAACAACACTTTCATTTTTCTGTTGTTCCTTTATGAAGGAACAACACTTTCGTTTTCTTTTGTTCCTTTCCGAAGGAACAACACTTTCATTTTTTTGTTGTTCCTTTCCGAAGGAACAACACTTTCATTTTTCTGTTGTTCCTTTCTGAAGGAGAAACATTTTTGGATTCTTTGATTGCGCTTGATTTCTTTGCTGTTCCAATTAAGGGACAGTTGTTGTTCCTGAAAAACAGTTTCGAACATGTTTTTCCTTTTGCTTGCAGTTTTTGTTCTATCTTGAGAACAACATTTTTGGAGTGCATTTCTTTTCTCTTATTTTTTGTGTTTTACCATTTAGATCATGGTCATTTAAGGCAAAACTATACATTTATGCAACAATACAAAAACTAGAGGATACTGAAATCAACAGATTACATAAAAATCATTATATTTAGAAGAAATTGCTTTGAATTGATAAGAGGAAAGGGGAAAAGACACAACTATTGATCACCTTGCTATCATTATTTTACTAATACCAATATGATTGATTATTTTTATCATGATGGTTCTTCCCAAATCCCCATAATTCTCTTTGACCATTATTATTGAATAAGAATAAGGGCATATTTTTCTCTATTGAGATGTTCAGACTTCTTCCACCATCCCTACTCTTAAGGAGTGTTCAACCACCCTCTGTATATAAATAGGAAAAGTGTTATAGAAAATAAAAAGAAGAAAAAAATGTTTATATGATTGCTAACATGATTTGTCAAATGAAGGATGGGGGTCTCATCGAGAGCTAGCCTACCATGATCATAAGGAAGAAAGTGAAGTGGCATTCCCACTATGGCGACCACACTAGGGATATGATCCAAAAGGCACATCAAAAAAAATAAAAAGTCCTTGGAACAGGAGGTCTCATCACAAGCTGGCCTACCCACCTTTCACTCCTTCCTAGTGAATGGCATTGTGATTCATTTGGTTACCAAGCCAACATAATGGCTTCCATTCTGACATTGCACAACACCTTCCTAGGCATACGCAAAGGATTATGGTTCCAAGGGTGAAATAAACAACTCTGTCAAGGTTATGGACACCTATGGGCAACAGAGCTCTGTTGATGGTATTGAAGTCATATTTCTTATATACCAATACTAATTATAATACCCTTCTTCTTATATCTTTATAAATGGTTCAAATGAGATTATGTATATAACCCTTTTGAACCTTTGATAGATGAAAATCAATTATAAATCAATTATGATAGTAAAAGTCGATAATGATCGCATAAGACCTTTTACTCACATCATTTGTCCTATCCTCCAATTCTCGCATCATATCACGACATTTCCTTATTTATTAGAGATTCTATTATATGCCTCGATTTTGGTAATCTGCTCATCGTTGTAAACATGGCGTTTATGTATACGTTGTTCCTTTATGACTCTATACTATGGTAGTTTAGCACACTTCTCCTTCATTTGATGGCTAAGGATGGCCTATCACATTGCAGGGGGGCACAGGTGATCCCCATAATTCGTTGACATACGTTTCAATTCATCATTCGAAAGAATTATGACTCGGGAATAGCAAATCTTAATGGTATTTTGTTTCCCAATATGCATGGCTTGCTGTTTCGAAGATATTTCTATGTTTTGCTCCACAAAAATTAGCAGTAAGTTCGAAATTCGAATAGCTTGTTGTTCCGTCATCTTCTCTATGTTTGATAAGCATCGGAGGAAGATCAATTTACAGTGAGCCACAGGTGTTGATGGTCTTCGATGCTGCACGAGATCTCTTAGCGAGGGCAGGATGGATAGTTTATCTTAACCGTCTACAACAATCCAATGAGACGGTGGAAATTGAGTTTCTACAGAACTTGAAAGAACATCATTCCATGGTGAGAGGGAGACATATAGAAGTCACTGACGACATAATTGCAGAAGTTTCGAGACTGCCAGCCACTAGACCTATGTGGACTCTGAAAAAGGTGAGACTGTGAGACGCCATGAAAATCCTCCCAGATGGAGGGCAGAACCTAACTGTAAAAGGGAAAGGAGTTATGCCGACAACCTTGGGAGAGCTGTGGGTAGAATTGGCAAGAATTATCCAGAGCTAGATCAATTGTGACGGTAGGAAAGACATGGTAAGACCACACCATATTAAACTTTTAGCTGTGTTAAAGCAAAAGTGCATTGTGATTTTAAATTCTTTATTACACGATGTTGCCCGAAGTATGAAGAAATCTTGCCATTTAGAGTCAGTAGTAAGCCACCATGGGTTAATATGACTGATAGTCAGCCACAGTCTTGCCTAGCAACATAGTAGTTGGGAAGAACTGGTTTTCACGATAGACAGGGGACTGGCTTTGCCAACCCCAAAATGAAAACATGTTGCCAGTACAACAAGCAGACCACTGAAACGAAGAAAATATATTAGATTGGTAAGGATTAGGGGAATGCTGAGAAATTTTTAGGAAAACAGTAGTCAGCCTGTGGAGATACATGATTCAGGAGATGAACAACCCCCATAATTGGAAGGAGGGGAGAACAAAAAAGAATTGGAGGAAAATGATGAAGGAAAACTCGAGGAGGAGACTGAGCAATCCAGTTAGGGATAAGAGGAAGCGGAGCAACACAATGAAATTCCACTGCACAACCCTCTGTAAGAAGATGAATTGGCCCAGATTTTGGCCAATATGGGCGAATATGTCCAACCTCACAGTCCACTCAAACCCCAGACCGAAGAAGGACTGCAGGAGCTCTCTGCCCATGATACAAGTGCATCTGAGGAACTGTGTGATGAGGAGGAAGGAGAAGAGGACCACTCTGCTCATAACGAGAGCGTATTTGGGGAGAAGAGTGATGAGAATGAAGAAGAGGAGCAATATGTTCCTAGTCAGAATACACCAGAAGAATTCCATGATGACGAAGGGGTAGAAGAAGAGGTTACCCAGGAAACAACAGAGCAAGCTAGGGTTTCTACCCCTGAACAACCTGATCAGCATAACATTGAAGGAGCACCCCAAGAAGAAAATAAGGAAATTTTCCAAGACGAAGGTACAATACTTGAGTTATAAAGCCCAGGCCCTAGTAAACGAATAGCTGTTCCTTCCAAGAAAACAAAGGAAATTAAAATATTGTGAAAAGAACAACAGAGATTGCTTAACATAATTAAGCAACTTTGACAATAGATAAGGGTTTTGAAGATGGGGAGGAAATCAAAAGGAACTACTTTGGCAAAGAATGCAACTGCCCAGGCAAAACCCCTTAAGAAAAAGATCAAGAGGACTCAAGTCCAACCTGCCATTCAAAACCGAAAGGAACAACATCTAGTTGTTGCCCATGTCGAAGTATAGACAGATAACATATCGGCCTATGATAAAAAGATCCAAGTAGATCTATTGCCTATAGCTATTATGTTGAATAAGGACCCGAGGATAGTAACTCTACGGAAAGATTTGGCACAAGCCCAACAAACAATAGAGAAACTTACAAAGCAGACTATCCCTCGAGAAAAATACGAGAAATTACAACTGCAACTGAAGAACGTTAATGCATCAGAAAGCCAGGCCTTTGAAGGACGGCAAAAGGTAGAAGAAAGAGCCAAAAGGTAACCCATAGACTAGACATAGTCATCAAATGAATGGATACCTTACATACTGACGTTCTAGCGTGTAGGGAACCTGCTAGAAACTATGCTTTGTTTTTAATGGAAAGATATTTACAATTGAAAATTAAAGTTGTCAAGGTAGGAGTACCTATAGAGATAAAAACCATTGATGACTTCATAAATTGTTGTAAGCATTACGGGGTGAAGGTTCAACGATTGTTATGTGAATTCTATTTGCACAATATTGTATTAGATGGAGAAATAGAATAGAACCCTAGCCCTTTTGTGGGTGATGTCCAACTGCAGGCATTCATTTCTTTTGGTGTTAATCAAATAAAGTGGCTTAAAGTCTACAATGTCTTTCAATGATAGGAGAATGGATTATATTTATGGGTGAGGGGTGAACCTAGAGACCCACAACAATTATGGAATAAACATAGGAGCCTAATGAGAACTCAGGGAGTGATCGAGGCATTGAGACCTATTCACACAATAGTCATCTGGCAAGGGATAGAATACTTCTTTACCATCAAAGACCTTGCCATAGTAGTAGCCAAATTCCAATAGCATAATTCTAATCGGAACATCCAAAACAGAGAACCATTCAATTATGAGAACTTTAAGCTCGTTGCTGACCGCTTGGGTATCTATGGTGACCTCATTTTGAGAGAAGGCTCATCTTGGTTAGGCTGTAGGTTTCGAAGTCTAGTTATTTGGCACCCTGCACTAGGATATCAAGCCTTGTATGAAATGCCTGAAGGTCAGACAGGACATATTTTTGAATTCTTAGCTAGGCATCATGGTTGTATACCACCTAATGAGATCCCTTCTCCAGCCTATTCCCTAACTGCCTTGCATGTCAATTACAATGTTTTCATGAGGGCATGAAAAATGGTAAGCAGGGGGGTGTGTTGAGCATTAGAGAAGGTATGTAATTACCACTTATTTTGTGATCTTTTCCTTAAATTCATAACTTCCTTGCATTATGAAATGATCATGTGGTGAAAGATTATGATAAAGTTTAGAAGATTTATGAGCAACGTAAAATGAATAATAATTGCCTTTTCCTATGTAAAAAAAGAAGAAAATGGAAGATCGCCATTCCAAAGGAAAAGACAGGACAAAATTAACTGTTGTCCCTTTGATAGGGAACCACATCCAAACAAGGCAATCCAAATTAGAGCGTATAAGCCAGGAAGAGGAAGAGGAGATACCAAATCGGTGCAAGAGAACGAGAAGATAACTAAGAGATAACAATATGGCGAATCCCTTAGGATCCTTTGATCCCAAGGGATCACTACCTCAAAGGTTATGTATATCATTGATATTTCCGTTTGGTTGCTATAAGAAGGGACATCATTGCTAGCCCAAGGGACGAACTATTGTTGTTTCTACGAAATTCACTATTGTAACTTAAACTTTGATCATCGACTCTTTTTAAAGAGGGATTACTGTAACTCTATTTTGATGCTTAAAACATAAATTTTGTTGTCGTTCCACCTTTGATTCTGGAGTGATCATAAGCAGTGTGTCCCTGGAGGCTAAGGGCCCGGCCCTGGTGGATCACTTGCTTCCTGTACCATTATTTCTCGAGTCCAAATCGTGTGTGGTTTGATTTCTTGTATCTACTTTGTTCAGTAATATATTGTTCCTTATTATTTCATATATTGGCTCTATTATATTTAATTAGTAAGGTTATCCTCAACAACTGGAATGTTATGTTGTTCACTCTGAATTTGTATTGCATTGTCATTCCTTTATAGATTGATATTATTGTAAAACATTTTTGTTCCTTCCAGATTGCCATTTCTACTTGTTTACAGAGTAACAATGATCTGCATTTACAAATCGGTATTATTGTCCATTCATCTACGGTTTACTTCCAAGCATGATTGTTGTTCATTGGCATTGTTGTCCCACAGTGATTGCAATTGTTGTTTCTTCATAACTGAGATTAATAATTGTTATGCCAAAACTGAGATTACTGTTTCCTTCAATATAGATGTGTTGTGTGTAATATTAGATTTAGTTGTTGTGTGTTTACATTTGATTTAGGTTGTTGTTCAATATTCCATACTTCATTTTAGTTTGTTGTTCCATTTCTGTTTGCTTTTCAATTCATTTCTGAGGTAAAGATTGTTGCTTAATTCCTATAGGTTACAATTACTGCCTCATTTATTTTTGTAGATTAAATATTTGTTGTTCCATCTTGTTAAATAGATTAGTCATTGTTCCTTTCCCTGTTATTTGAATTAGCATTACCCTGGTGTGAACAGAACGATCTGAAACTGTAGTGAACGATTGACTATTTTTGTTCAGTTCCCAGATTGATGATATTTTTCTTAATTTCTTTTCAATTACATCAGTTTACAAAGGGGAGAGTTATGATTACTGCACCCTTGGCTGATAAAGTGCTATAGTTTCTTCATTTAATGATTTAGTTACAAGCATTTCTAGTTCCTGCCATTACATTTAGAAGTTTGTTTCCAGTATTCGGTTACTTTTGTGAAGCACTATACTACTAGCATTACTCTGACAAATGACCACCTCAAACTGAGTACACTCTTTGAGATAACAAATTGTACCTGGATTGATAATTAATGTAGGGTAAATAGAGGTGAAAAAGACCCTTTTTACTGCTCGACATCGATCTTGCCATGCTTTTTCGCGCTGCTTTTGGACCTGTTGGTGAAATCCAGCTAGAAATCTCTCTTCCTCAAGCTCAGCTAGTTGTGCGAGCCTTTCTTCTAGGGCTCTGCAATCAGTCATACCCATGAGTGCCACTATGCGTAGATTAGGCACAATGTATTCCATGGGCATGATCACTTCAACACCATAAATAAGCCTAAAGGGTGTTTGTCTAGTCAATTTCTTGCATGTCATCCAATAGGCCCATAGTACCATGGGTATGCATAGGTCCCAATCACTTCATTGAGCATTGCAAACCTTGGTCAGCACATTCTCTAGCACTTTAGTTAATGCTTCCACCATCCCGTTAGCCTACGGGTGATAAGGCTTGCTCTTTTTGTGATATACTTGAAATTCCTCCATTAGCGCTTTGATCGTCTCATACAGAAAGTGTGTACTACGATCACTCATCAAAAGTTTGGGACACCCAAATCACGTTAGTACATTCTCAAAGATGAACTTTGCAGCAGTTGTAGCTATACAATCCTTCACAGGTTGTGCCTTTGCCCATCGAGTTAGATACTCTGTCGTGGTGATAATGTATGTCACTCCCGTCTTTCCTTGGGGCTAGATGGGTCCCACAAAGTCTATTGCCCATTTCTCGAAGGGTTGTAATGTCATCTGTGGATTCAGAGGCATCTCATCCCTACACAATGGTCATACAGTCCTTTGGCATACATCATGCACCTTGTAGTACACTTTTGAATCCTGATGGATGGTTGGCCACCACAACCCTGCGCATAGAATCTTATGCATAGACTTTCTCCCTACATAATGTCCTTCCGTGGTGCCCCCATGAGCGTTTGCAAGGATGCTGCTTCTTTCAAACTCTAGTACATATCGTCGCAATATCTCATCTGATCCCATTTTGTATAGATTCCCAATAATGACAAAAAAATCTACCGTGGGCACCACTGACTTCTTCTTCTGCTAGATGGCGTATCCTTCCAGGGAAGTTCTTGTTGTTATGAAGTGTATGATATCTTTAAAATTACCATCCGTGACGTGCACTGCAAGTAGCTTCACGTCAGGCAACCCCTCCTCCAAATTAGTGGGCTCTTCGCTTGTTTTGATGTGCGACAGATGGTCTGGTCCCGCATTCAGACATTCAGGTTTCACAATAACTTCAAAGTCATACTCCTGGAACAATAACAACCATATGTATATTCTCCCCCACAACATAGGCTTATTGACCAGGTATTTCAGCATGGAATGATTTGTATACATCTTAAAATAGCCAACAAGCAAGTAGTGTCTAAACTTCTAGAGCGCATATACCATGGCTAACCCTTCACTCTCAATGGTGGAGTAGTTCTTCTCCACCTTAGATAACCTTATGCTTGTGAATGTTATAGGATGGTCCAAATCTCCTTCGCTAGCCTGTGTCAGTACTGCTCCCAGTGCTATACGCAACTCCTTGACATGTACATGAAACTCCTTCTTCCAATCTAGGAAGACTAAAATTGGTGCGGTGACCATCTTTTCTTTCAATACATCCAATCTCTTCTTATAGTCATCGTTCCAGCAGAATTTGACATCCTTCTTTAACAACATCTCCATATGCGTGGTGATCTGGGCATAGCCTTTGATAAAAAAAAATCTGTAATATCTTGTATGTCCTAAGGTAGCACGTAGCTGCCTCACACTCCTCAGTGCTTCCAAATTTAATATCACTGTGATCTTCGCAGGATCTACCATCAGTCCCTGTCTGCAGACCACATGACCCAGCAGGGTCCCAAAGGGAACACAAAGCAGGCACTTCTTCAGATTGAGCGCTATCTGGTATCTTCGACAGGTATCTAGCATCAAGTGCAAGCTTGCTACATGGCATTTCACTAGCCCAAACACATTCCAATCATCAAAGTACACTTCCAGGAACTTATGAATAAATTCCTTGAACATTGCAATGACTACACACGAGAAAATTGCAGGTGCCTTCTTCAATCCAAAAGGCGTTATAGTGTACTGAAAACACCCCCACTCAATTGTCTTGCTTCTATCCTCTGGGGTGATTTTGATCTGATGGTACCCATAGAACCCATTAGTGAAGGAATATACTTCCTGGCCACCTACATTGTCCAACACTTAATCAATGAATGGAGTTAGGAAAGGATCATGTATGCAAGTGTCATTCAACTTTTTGAGATCCATGCATATCCTTATTTCATCCTTTTGCTTCTTCTCCTGTACCACCATTGGTCTTACCCAATTATATTCTTCCATAGGCTCAATGATGCCTGTCGCAAGCATCTTTTCTAGCTCTAAGTGAACCTTCTCCTTATACTTTGGATTGAGATAGTACAGTCTTTGCTTAACCAGCTTCATGTCAGGCTTCAATGTTATTTTCATAACACCTAGGTCCCTGATTATCCCTTTTAGGTCTATAAACTTGGTAGGGAATAAATCATAGTATTCACAGATCAATTGATCGAACTTGTCCACCAGCGCGTTGTCCCAGTAATCTCCCATCTTCGCAAATTTTGGCTCTGCCTCCATACCAATGTTTATCTATTTCGTTTTTAGTGGCACGGTTATATCTGGATTCTCAATCTGCGGTCCTTCAACCTTGCGGTGAGCTTTTGTTTAAGAGATGTTAATCTTTCATGGATCCTCATCATCTTCTTCAGCGGTTACATTATATCATTCTAACGCGTGACTCAGTTGAGTAGCCCACTCAAGCTGAATCAGGTCCAAAGGATCTAGCGGTATCCTAAAGATTGTTGCTTTTACTTCTTGTAGCGCCTTGTCGATACATTCAAACCCGTCATTAAAGCTGGATGTCATTATGAATCCTTCACACAAAATATCTCATTCACTTGTACTATGGCAGAGCTCTATTTCTACATACTAGTTCATCGGGACGACATCCAGGGCATGATAGAACAAGTGCACCCATTTAGGTTGGGTCTTCTCTCCATAAGCTTGATCCCATTTGGCCAGGTATGCACGTGAATCATCTTGCCCATCATACTTGTCTTTTATTCGTACCTTCGGCTTCCCAAAATGTGTCCTCATTATCCTCCTACATTTGTGCCAATCATCAAAGCTTCCCTTATGCGTACCCCACCATCTTGCAGGCGTAGCATACAGGGCCCAATCCAATGCCTAGAAGCACCGCTTTTCTAGTACCTGTTAACTTATAAAAGGTGCCTTCTAAAACTCCTAATTATCTTCACATTAATTATCAACTCGGGAAATTATTCTTATTTCAAGAGTGTACACAGTATGTGGCTGTTATTTAATTCAAAGAGTAATGTTTCATAAATTGCAGTATAGATCTTTAAATACAAGAGTAAACAGATGCATCTAATAAATTCCAAAGGAAATAATTAAAAGGAATATGATAACTAAACTTCAAGACTCAAACTTCTACCGAAATTGTAATCAATCCTTACTCAAGCAATTCGAAATGATATCAACTAAGAGTACAGTAGTAATAACCCATCTCTTCTTAACTGATTTAATCTAAATCAAACCCAATCTCCAATAAATAATTCAAACAACAATCATATCAGTTTGAGAATCCGACAATGATAGTTAAACTCTTTACAGTTGATTAAATCAAGTTGAATATTTATCTAAGTAATGCAATCTGAAGATGAACTAAGTTAAATGATAATGTTGTAAGTTGTATAAAGTAGAGATATTTTGTAAACACAAGAAAATAATGAAGGAAATAAAATCACGGAAAGAAATAATATTATCAAACCATCACATTTGTGAGAATTGGAAATGTATGACACAAAGAAAGCATTTGAATCCACGAGAGGCTGGGCCCTTAGCCACCAGTGAACACTGCTAAGTTACGTCAGATAGCTTGAGGAAAGAAAATTCACTTATGTATTAATCATCGATAAGCAACATTACAATATATCCATGTTCTCTCAACAACGAGAGTCTATAATTAAAATTACAAATTCAATAACAACAGAGATTCCTCCCTTTCTTTTTACAATCATATCCTTTTATAATTAGAAAGGGTAAAAGATAAATGGTAAATGTGATCCCTCAGGATCTCCCGATCCTGAGGGATTCGTAACCAATTTCCAACTTTAGACATCCTTTCCTTTCTTGCACTGGTCCTCCTGATTCGTCTTTAGCTTTGGCCGTAACCACCACGTTCCTTCCTTGGCTTGTTGATTTTTGCTGTTCCTTTGTTAGGGAACATCAATTGTCCCTTTTGTTGTTTTCCTACATAAAGAAGGGTAATAATTAACTAAATCGTAACTGCAGATAATTCCTTCATTTCTTAACATAATTCTTTAATATATTAACACATTAGGATATAGACAAGATAAGAATAAAGGAGAAGAATGATGAGATTAATAGTAATTACATACCCATTTCATGACTCAATAGTACCTCCCTCTCAAATTCATCCAAAAAGATATCTACATCATTCAAGCCATCATAAGTGGGCAGATTTCTTACCTCTGACGACACACAGCGTAGTGACCGGGTCACCATGTTACAACTTAGTGTAGTTACTTCATGTAACCGATTCTACTAGTGCTCTAATTCTTCATTAGAGTCCAAGGTGTAGGAACTCTCGTGATCCCATGTAATTCGTCCATTCACTGCTAGATTCACCCAATATTGGTCTAGCATTGTTATCTTACAGATACATTCTAGATTGTCATCACTCTCATAATCGCGAACTAGTTCAGTATAGCGCGATTCTTCAATAAGATCTAGGGGTAATATTACACGGAGTGATTTCTTCTCAAATATCATCTTTCTCTTCTTTAGGTTGATTACCTCATTCATATAAGTATCCCAATAAATTCCAAGGAGTGTAGGGTAGGGGTTTCTATCATCCACAATTTCTATTACTTCAAAGTCAGCTAATGCACTTGCACCTTCAATATCTATAGTCACCCCTTGCAGCTGCTCCATGGGGATGAACTTCTGTTGATTTCCCATCCTTAGCTGAATCAGAGACCACTGTAGCATGGGTCTTCCCATCCGTTCCCAAGTCTGCTTCAATAAGACATTCGCATCTTAGCCCAGGCCCAAAATAACTTGATCCATTTCATACTCTCCTATCTGCATGGTTAGCCTCATCTCTTGTCCCATCCTTGTTTTATGCTTACCAATCTTTTGTACTATGCGCGGCTCACTCGAAGCATTTTCGGTGCATCTATTTATGAGCTCCTGTAACCCCTTCACAATCTTGCTATCATGTAGTAGCTTCATGCAGGTCTCTAGGAAGGTTGTAAGCATAGAAGGGTCCATCTCCTGATCGGGCTTATGCTTGCTCCATGAGGTGGAGGCCTCAGCGAAGCTCTTCTTCGCCTCCATGAATGTTTCAAGTGCGCACTCCGAATCAAACTCAGTCTCCTTCACCAGAGCTTTGTGAACCCATGTTTTTTCCTCGGGCTATTTTCCCTTATCATCTACTATTTTCATTCCACTTCCAAGCAATATATTTACATTCGGATCCTCTTCGCACGGCTCAGACCTCATCATTTGCAAGTTCTTAGTTGGCTAAGGTGGTAGTGCCCCTTTGTATCGTATCCTTGCTATCAGCGTAGGATATTCCTCCATCCCATGATCAAACAAAGTGCAATACTTGTGCGATGAACATGTTGGGTTAGTGCTATCACGGGCATAGTGTCTTGGTCCTCCACAATTGTAGCATATCAGTTGCCCCTGACCTCTACCAAGTCCTCCTCCACCTTGGCCTCGTCCGTGCCCCTGAAAGCCTATCTGCACTATCCCCGTGCTCTGGTCAGGGGGCCGCATTTCTACTTGTACCCTATAGGTGGGTGTTCTATCCATAATCAAATCATATCTTCTACAGTTGCACTCATCATGCCTTACCAACCTACAGAAGTTGTAAAACAGCTGCTATGGTGTTTGTTCAAACTTCTGCAGCAAATGACAGTTATCCATGGCATGTTTCCTTGCTACCTAACATATAGCGCACCACAATCCAGGCCTTGCGCTTAGTCCTGCCGGAGCTTTTAGCCTCAAAGGCATCGATCCTCCTTGTGCAATATAGTTCGCAAAAACTAGGCAATGGTCTTTGTCATGCCCCTAGACCTTGCATTTCAGGCACCATACCTCTTCGCACACCTCTAGTCAAATTGTTCTGTCCTACTTCAAACTTTGCATCTCAAGGCAAAGATTTTTCAACTGCCCATGGATCTACTAAACCCCCAGATTTGGATCTTGCATTAGTGTTTCATACAGTCTCATTGCAATCTCCAAGGCCTCTTCTTGAGTCGTTATCTTCTATTGTGACATCGCAACCCTTAGGTGTGGCAGGAGCGAAGCCACGAACCATTTGTGGTGTTGTCTCTCTATTAAGTTCATATTAACTTCATGGATTTTACACTTCAACCTCTGATCTAGTTCCCAAGGGGTCTCACCTAGCTGCATTGTGATTTCCTTGAGCCCCACAATCGATTGTGCCTCAGATTTAGGCCTGAATTCTCTTTTCAGCATGGTCTGGATGTCTGCCACTCTAGCATTTGGGTTGTCATTAGAGTACTTGATATACCAGGTTAGCACATGATCCTGTAGAGCTCTAACCAGTGTTTCCTTCTTTATGTGATCATCTGTAACACCCTGAGCTTCCCATACATCTTCCATGATGAACCAAAACTGGTCTGAGTCCTCATTTCCCAATCCTTTGAACAAAGGCAGCTTCACAGAATTCGCCACGTTGAACTACGATGGAGGTGGAGGTGGTAAGGGTGAAGTCACAGGCGATGGTGGTGAGGTTGGAGGTGGTGTGGGTGGAGGTGGAAGTTACGGGAATCCTTGTCCTATTAACTGAATAGTGTTGAAAATAGCAACAAGAAATAATAAAAATAGCATTGTTATAAATAACATTTCAGGATATACTCTAACTCTGTTGGAAATATCAAAAAATAGAAATGCTAAAAATAGCATTGATATAAATAGCATTTCAGGATAGATTCCAATTTTAATTAGTCCCTGAATTGAAATTGAGAATTAAAATTCGAATTTAGTCTCAGCAGCTGTTGGAAAAATAATTAATTAATTCATCTTGAGTAAATTAGTTGGAGAAAATCAAACATGAAGTCTATGTGAAGACATGCAACAGTTATCCCTTTGATTGAGGAAGTTATCCCTTAATTAAGGAGATTAGGATGAGTTGTGCTTTGAGTTGTAATTAGTTAGCTCAGTTAACTGATTTAAGTCTAGTTATATTAGTTCCAATAGTTTGTGGAATTGATTGTGAGTTTAGTTAGTTAATGCATGCATGCATGTAACTAGTGTACTTCAAATAACTGAATATTCTCTCATAAATAACTCATGCATGTCAGTTCAGTCAGAGACCCAATTGGGATTAGAGGAGGGGATAGTGTACTATTAGTTGAAGGATTTTTCCTATATAGGAAACTCATCCATGAAGAAGGAATTATTTCCTTCAGGATTGTGCAGTTGTTTCAGAGGTTAGTGAGCAGTGTGTGAGGTAATTACACATAGGTGGTAGCTTGAGGACCCAGGAGAAACTGCGCAAAGAAATAGGAGGCTTGGAGGGCAAAGGAGAAGGTTTCTGAGAAGCCTTTGACTGTCTATGAGCAGCAGTGAGGGATTGTACTGAGAGATGGATAGCTTGTGTGGTAAAGCTTTATGTAATCCTGAGATATTTCCACTTGTATGATAATACAGATAGCAGGGTTTTTAGCTAAGGCTTTCCCCAAAGTATTCTTCTGTGTTCATGTGTGATTGATTTCTCATTCTTTGTTATATGTGTTCGATTTGATCTTGCTCAAAATCGATTCAGCTTCTGCAAGTTTGTTTGTAGAAGTTACAATCAAGTATTTTGCTTTAGTATATTGCATTATCAGGTGATCTACAGTGAGAAATTCTACATGGTATTGGAGAAAAGGTGATCAAAGCAGAGAACAATATACAAAGAAAGGAGAAGTTCAAAGTTTGAAGTTTCTGATTATAGAAATCAAATTCTTATCACATCTGAAATTTCACCAATGGTGTTCAACAGTTTGAGACTCAAGTATGACCTGGATGGTAGCTTGAATTATATAGCCTGGAAGGATCGTCTGGAAGTGGTATTAGAGGAAAATGGTATGAAGGACTTCATTGATCAAGAAGTCCCCAAGCTAGCAACTGCTAATGCCCAAGGATTGGCGGAATGGAAGAAATGTATGGCTAGAGCGAGGAGGATTCTTCTGGAGGGAGTTTGAAACCACATTGTCTCGAGTCTCCATGGGAAGGAGACACCATTTTCAAAACAAAACATATTGAAGGTGTTAGTGTCAGTCTTTGTATCCTTCCACCAACAATCCAACATGCTCTTACAAAGTGGTATTAGGGTGTCAAAGTCAAATTTTGTGATTTTAGTGTGTTTTCAAGTAAAATTTGGTCACTAGGTATTAGGTCTAGGATTGTTTTCACTCCTTCCAAAGTTTTCCAAGTATTGTTCCATGTCACCATTTGGCCAAGTGTACCATCATTCAAAGAGTTTTCATCATTATTTCAAGTTCCAATGGTTCATTTTACACCTTTATTGTGCTTTATTTGTTCTTAGGTAAGGTCATTTCCCTCTCCTAACGTTTTAAAGGTAATTTTTCTTGGATGGTCAAATCATCAACAAAACTTGTATCATGATGCTCATACACATCCCCATATCCTTAATATACCTTCTTAAATACTTCTCATCACTTATATCCCTCAAATTCATCATTTTCCCACAAACCCTAGCATATTTCTACAATTTTGCACTTTTCTAGGTTACGCATGTGTTTTGCCCTTTTGAACCCCTTCCCCTCACTCAATCCTTGAAATTATACTTTCCCCTACTTCCTAACATCCCTCCCCACTTCCGAAAATTTTCTCAAGAAATTAGAAGCCCTTCATCCCCTTCATTTCCCTTCATTTCTACAAATCCCCTGTTCCACATATCGAGATAGTTTTTATTCAAATGATGTTTCTGAGCAATAAAAGATGAATTTTACAAACTTGAGAGAGGTTTTTTTCCATAATAGACCTAAGAATAAAAAACTCCTACAGTTTTTACGCAGGTCTCATGGTTTGGGAGAAATTTCCAAACAATAAGTTGCCACAGGAGAGTTGTTTCACTTCAAGAGTGACCTTGGGAAAATAAATATTTCTCCTAGATAGATTGTCCAAAAGACTTGATTTATGAGTCAAATGATAACTATACAAACATAGATTTCTAATGAGCTATCATGCACTCAATTTGTAGTTGTGTATGACCTCCAAAAGTTGACTGACACAGCACTTTCTGTTTTGACAACCTCATTCTGCACATTTTGACCAGTCTTGGAAGATTAAGCTTTTGACAAGGCAAATTAGCTCCAAATTGAAAAATTCAAGATGCTATGGAAAGTAGACAGGACAATATTTCCAACAAGATATCCCATGCCTAATTTGGACACTGTGAAGGCAGTCAAAATTGTTCTTGAAGTGGAACTATGCATTCAGGGGGTGGCGTTGTGCATCTGAGCTGGGCGCTACGCGTTGGGCAATTTTGGCAATGCAAAATTACACTGCGCTATGCATTGAGAGGTGGCATTGTGAATCTGTGGGTTGGTGCTACTTGTTGAGAAGAAGGGCCAGAAAGGCCTCAAACATCATAAAAACTTCAAGATTCTCCTCTCTTCCCTTCATACAAGTAAGTTATCCTCCCATACTACATTATTGGTGTGCATTCAAACTTTTAAACATAATTCCCCATGGAAAATGGCCAACCGTAAATTCTCCCTTGGTTATGCCTAAATTCTAAAACCCCAATTATTACTTCTATCACCTATCACTAAAACTATAAACTCTTTCCCTACATTATTCCATAACATCCACATCCCATTATCCCTCTTCCCAAACAATAATATCTCAAACAAACCAAGCCGTCCCTCTCACTTTCATAATTCATATCCTTCCCTTCCATTTCTAATCTACCAAACATATCATAAGGTCATCTCCCAATCCCTCACTCAAAAATCACCCTTGCTCATTCCCTTTATCCCTTTTCTTGGAGTGTATAGCCTCAATCCTTGCAAACATGGACATATGAGAAGGCCAAAGAGACTAGAGCTATTGAGGTGCCTGGGACATACGTGACATATCAGAGGGGCACGAGGAGATTTTTTTACAGCTGATAGGAAAGTGTTTGCTCCACAAGATGTGCAAGGGAACTTTCCTTCTTCATCAATTCATAGGCAAATGCTAGCTCCATAGGATGTGGAAGAGGCTCTACCTTCTTCATCAACACAGCAAGTATAGGTGCACCAGTTGCACAAAGGGAAGGAAAGACACCAGAGAAGGGTTTTGATGATGAGGAGAAGGAGAGGGACTTTGATTTGATAGATCATGATGAGTCGGAGCAGTGTTATACTCATCATGGTGTGGAAATAATTGACTTAGAGGCTCAAGATGAAGACACAATAAAGGACATCATCATACAAGAAAAGGAGGCTCAAGTCCAAGCTTTGATGGACAATTTGGAGAGGGCCAAGTATGTCATCACATATTTGGAACAAGAAAATAAGAAGTTGAGTAACAAGTAGGTCCTCATGGAGCTAGAACTTCTCAAGGTAAAACGTCAAGATGACAAAGAGGCACAGGTCACTTTGACTCCTATTGAGAAGGAAATTGAAGATTATAGAGAGAGTTGGCTTGAGAGCTCGTCAATTTGCACCTAGAGAATATGTTGTAGAAGGCCAATAGAGACAACTAGATGATCAGACACATGGCCTACCATTACAGGACTCAAAACAAAATTTGCAACATGAGGGCCAAAAAGATGAAATCTAGGCTAAGGCGGGCTCTAGAAGGCAAAAAGGAGGAGGATAGGCTTAGGTTGCTTGCTGAAGCTTCCTTGTCTCATCAAGATACTTGATGATGGTGCTTCTCACCAATTTTTGGCAAGTTTGGAAGAATGTTTGTCATTTGCAAATTTTGAAATTTTACACACAGAAAATTTGCCTCAATGCTAGGGGCACCCAATGCACAAATGGCTTGAATTTTTGGATTCAAAGTGATGAGTACATGCACCCTATGGAGTTTCTAAGTTTTTGGGGTAGAACTCGTCCACCAAAAGGTCAAAAAAACACCCTAAAAATGACCTTTCTGCCACTTTTTGGACAGACAGAAGTAGTCTTGGGAGAATCAAGTTTTGAGGGGCCAAATGAGCTTCAAATATAGAAATTCTAGGTGTTTCGGAAATTATACTTGAAGATATTTCCAATGAGCTATCATGAGCTCAATTTGGATGCTGGGAAGGCCTCCAAAACAAACCTGAAAGTGGCGCTACATGTTGGGCCAGTGGCGCTGTGCGTAGGGCAAATTTTGCACAGGATGGTTATTTTTCCTTTTTTTTAATTGTGTTCATGGATTTTCTCTCATGGAGAATGTTTTAAAATTGTAAATGATGAATTGGCATGTAAATATGATGGATAGTTAGTAGTAGAAGGTAGATTCATTGCATTAAAAGTCAATTTGAGTTCAAACAAATCAGTTTTTCACTTTTAGAGGCAAGTTGTTAAGATGCCTATATTCCTGTTTCTTGTTCAATGTTGGTTATGTTAGGAAATTATATATTACAGAGCAATGGGACACATAAAATATTGCAGAAATATAAACACAAAAAACACATAAAACAAGAGAGACACAGATATATGTGGTTCACCCAGTTTGGGCTACATCCATGGAGAAACAACCAATCCTTCTTTTATTATATTATCCAGCAAATTGAAGAGATACAACCTACAACAGATCTGATATAACACCCTCTTTGCTCTCAATCTCCTCTCCCTTCCTCGCTCATGATACAAATATACATAGATGTAATACAATTCCCTCATATATAGTGAGGGGTTCCCTTCTAAGGCAAAAAACCCTAAATTAAACATAACTTCTACCATTAGATCATCTGCCTAATGAATGGCCCAGATTGACTAGAAATTACTAGACTCTTACAAGGCAATTTTACATCTATTTTTAGCTTTGAGGGTGTTGCCCCTGAACCCCCCGCCGGGGGACCACTAGCCGCCGGACCCCTGTAAGGGGGGGGGACAAGTCCCTCCCACTCCCCCCGCATGGAGGGGTGTATAGTCTTCCTGGGGTATACATCTAGTTGAAACTTTTGAATATAGAAGATAATCAGGCTCCACACCCAACAATCTCCCACTTGGAGACTGATTATAGCAACTCCACTACTGCTTCATTTGCTAGAAAATGACTCCACTTTGGACCTGGCTATTTCTCATCATCTTCATCATACTTGAAGACCAATTGAAATTGAGCAGATTCTCAGTTTCTCCCTGGTTACAAATTTTGTTAACATATCTGCAGGATTCTGGAGAGTGTGTATCTTTTCCAGCTTCAACTGTCCATCTTCCAATGCTGACCGTATGAAATGATACTTGAGTTGTATATGTTTAGTCTTGGAATGAAATGCAGAGTTCTTTGCAAGATGTATGGCACTC
>APFE030631882.1:38621-61469 GCA_000404065.3 Pinus taeda | reverse complement strand
GAGATAATGCTGCTATGAGATTTGGCTTTGAAGCAAGTATTGTAATGCTACAAGTTTGTCATGTTTTTGATGTGATGTGGATGGGATCCAAGCTGGAGGAATGGCTTTGAATCAGACACCAATGGTTGTAATTCCTTCTTCTATCTAATAAAGTGTTTGAACCTTTTTCCCATATGTTTGTATTGTTTCATAATGCTTATATGTGTGAATTATATCTCATTTCTTTCACTTATATTCAGTAGATCGTATGCTTTGATCAGTTCTTTGTTTTTTGTTGTGTTTATAGGGTACTTCTCAAGCGGATTAAGTACGGGAAAGAGCGACAGGATCGATACAAGGGAGACGAGAGGAAAGCGGAACTACAAGTAGGTCTTCTATCTTCTCATCTTATCTATTGCTTATAGGAAAAGTCTAAAACACTTTAAAATGTTGTTCTAGATACAACTACTTATCTAGGGAATTAGTATTTATCTGTAGATACCAAATTCTCCAAAACAATGGGTTTAACTATAAATTACTTAACAAAGGTGGTTTATTAAGTAATTTCTCATAGTGAAAGCAATTTTACTATGGTAAAATTGGCTTTACATGGTGTACTTCGATCCATCTAGTAAATTAGGGTAGATGGTCAATTTTTTGGTGACAATAGATTTCCCCCCAACGTATGAGTGTTAGGAGAAAAATGTATGACCAAAGTACGTTGTAAAGACACAATCACTAGACAACACAGGGGAGTCAGAGATAGAGATAGAGAGAGATCAATAAAGCTGAAGCGAAAAAGGATAGGGACAGAGGGGGTGAGACTAATGCAAGTCTCCTTTTATGCTGTGGTACCATACCTCAATGAGGTGGGGGGGGCATACCCATACCCGCCGAGATAACTTAATACAAAAATAATGGTGTGTCCAGAAACATAAAATTGAGCAATGAAGTACATGTTAAATGGTACATGACATGTTGGCATAACAAAGCCAGAAAATAGTACAATGTGTCCCATATACATAATGCACCTGGAAAAAAATGAGCTAGGACTAAATACAATAATATCTGAGTACATGAGATAAAATGACCCTTCCTTCAAAAAGAATGGGTGGGAGGGAGGGAAGAACAAATGAAGGGCCCTGTTGAACAGGGAAGGGCTCTGCAAAACTAAATGGATCATCTGAAGGAGATGTGCATGCTATGAACATTGTGATTGTTAGGAACCAAACCCATCAAATATGCGAAATTGCATCTGAGGCTGTAGCATAATACGAATGCATTCAAGCATGTGGGGTGCTACTTGAAGGGCCACCCCCTCATGAGGTATGAAACATCTCACACACACCCGAGAATCACTAGTACAATCTGCTGCATCACTAGACCATCAAGTGCATGGATCACGAACATGAAACAACCAAATCAAAGGGAAATAATGAGTCCCTTTGTTCGATCCAAGGTGTCGAAAAATAATGGAAGCTGGAACCAAGATACATAGCCCTGTAAGCCGTTATTCTGGAATAAAAGAGTTGATGTCGACATAATAGGGTCTGTGATAGGTGAGGCAATGAGGATCCTCAACTAAGGCATGAGGGAAAATAGTAATGTGACTAATGGACTAACACTAGGGACAATGGAAAATGTGGCACTGATGGACAAACATACGACTTCCCTTGTCAGAGCATAAAGTGCATGGTTGACCTGGCAAGCGACCGATTGAACTCCGAAGGGGGTGGGGGACAGTATGACTGGAGGCCAATATGGGCAACATAGGATGAACAATATGCAAATATGGATGGAATATTGTGACATGATATAATGGGACATGAAACATACTCCATGGATGCAAGGGTGATTCATCACGGATGCTCTAAACAAGGGTGACTCGATGACGCTGCTACACAGAATAAGCCTGGTGGGGACCATGAAAACATGAGTAAATTATGGTTACTCATGACGAAAATCAACACATGGTACGAAAAGTATTAATAGGAGGTGGACCTCAAAATACAAGTGTCGCTTTATGAAGAAATTCGATTTTGAGAGGCGACGAAGTGACCCTTCTTGGAAAAATGGCTTCCTGGTGAAGTGTCAAATCATCAAAAACTAAGGAAGACCCATTATAGAGTTCGATGAGAGCTTTCCAATGGTGTTGATGGTTTCTCAAACTAAGCTACGGTCTGGTCACAATGGGCGACAAAAAATTTGGGGATTTTTCTATGAAAGGACGTTTTCCCTCCAATTTGGATTCATTTACTAAGTGAGCTGTGGTGAATTTGGAGAGGAGGAAAAGGCCCTAGATCTTTTGGAGATCATAGTGGAAAAACTGATTGTCAGAATCAGGATCTGTGACTTTCAGGCAAGTGGCCTTACTTGTCTAAAGATGACCTTTATGCTTCTTGGAACGATGGTTCCTGGTGAAGAATTAAAGGAAGAGGAAGACGAGAATGAACTACTAGAGGAGGTCTAGAATCATCCTCACCCACTAAGTCAAACATGGGGACTATGTGGACATAGAGTAGAATATTTGAACATATGGTATCAAACGTCTACAATATGCAATGTGCATATGGCTCGCTGGAGAGGCCGATAGGATAAACTCTCTAAGGAATGGGAGGATAATCGACCATACCTAGATCTAGTGGGATCTAGGCTGAGACTTAGGTTAATTAATTGAGAAGATGGCTAGGGGAAAACCATCATGCCCCCAAGCATGGGATACTGCCTGAAACATATGTGATGGAGGGGACTGATCTGTATGCCAATGTGGGAATGATGCCCCCTAGTAGGAGGAGTTTGTGGAGCACCATAGTGTTTCGAGTGCTCGAAAAAGGGATTCAAGCATCTCTGCCCAACTGGGCACGAGATCCTCCAAGGATGATAATGAGATGTAGGGGCCTATGTGCCCCCCAGTATGCTATGGGCATACTGGATGTATTTAGAGTGATGGAATCCAAATAATTATATATCTTATGTGATACATAATATGATTATGCATCATTATATGACAATGATGGTTCACCATGTGTTTTGTTTATGGTTGTCTTTTGTGGTATACATGTGATAAATGACAATCTAGAATGCTATTTGCAGTGGTATCTACATAGTTATTTTGGGCTCTAGGAACATGATTGAACATAATGGTTTCAAATTCATGTACCAACAGCTTACCTCGTAGATATTTTCTAAATAGGACTTGGTTATGCACGTGTTATGCACATGATACACACCATTCAATTGCATGACAAGTAACAAGGAATCTAAATGAACATGAAGATGAAGGATGCGATCAACAAGGGAATCGACTAACAAACCTATCACTACATCATATTCGGCTTGATTATTGGTGGCAGATCCAATGCACACGTCGTTTGAAAGGACTAACGTATGCAAGGGAGTAAAAATGGCCCAGGTTGTCGAGGTTAGATTCCTGGAGAAGCGAATTTATGGTTGAAATCTAGTGAAATTTTTTGTTGTGAAATCTTGATTTGTGTTGTTTAAACTAGTTTTTTGAAAATATATATGGATTCAACACCATAAAAACGACTAGGGAACTTTGATTGTGAAGAGTTCACTCGTAAAACTTGTGATTTCAATGAACCCTGCTCCATCTAGACAAATTAGATCCAAAAATAAACCGGAAAATATTTCAGAAAGTTTCACTTATAGACAACGTTTATTAGATTTAAATATAAAAATTTATATTTAGGAAATTTTAAAAATAAAATATTAGTAAAACAATTTATTATAATTATTTTATTCTACTTCTACTCACCACCAACTCTTCACCATACCACAATTCGTAATTATAATTATTAAAAATATAAATTAAATTTTTTTCTGTTAAAATATTAATTAAATTAACTATAAATTATATGAAAAAGAAATTTATCATTTAGTTTATCATAAGTTTGTAACAGAATCCTTCGATAAAAGAATAAAATATTTTTATTTAATGAAGATATTTATTGACATACTTTTAGATTTTTGAAATTGGTTTTAATTTTTTCTTTATTTTATTCATACAACTATTTTTATTATATAATTAGGTATTGGTTTTTTGAGTTTTTGATAAACAATGATCAAGTATTTTGATAAGGCACTCCTTCATGTGAAGTTACTGGTTCAATTCTCGGGTCAATCGAGGTGATATATTGAACATTATGTAGATGTAGTCCTACCGGGTAGGTATTGGTCCACTGAGTCTTGGATAGACGGTGATATACACACTCCTTAATGTAAAGTCACCGGTTCAATTTCCCATGGAGATGGGGTGATATATTGGACATAATGAAGATGTAGTCCCATCAAACTTACAAAAAAAATAAGTAGATATAGAATAATTTCCAAAAATAAAGTGGATAAGAATTTAAAATTATACCTAATAATGTAACTTAAATAAGAATTTTGAAATCATTAACTATATTATTTTTTTTTTATTAAATTAAGATATTGATTTATTTCATTGAGATACTTTTAGATTTTTTTAAATTTGCTTTTATCTTCTTATTTTATATTACATAAACTTTTATGTGGTTGTTTGATTTATTTCATTGAGATACTTTGAGATTTTTTTAATTTGCTTTTATCTTCTTATTTTATATTACATAAACTTTTTTGTCCTAACGCGTGCTGTTCTACTGCAACTTGCTGTATATTGGGCTCACATTTTCTACCTCCCGGCAAGCATCATTCAGAAAATGAATAAGATCACAACAATTTTCATTTGGGGCGGTAATTCTATTCAAGGAAAATATCATCTCACTTCTATGGAGAAGATTTCTAGGCCGAAGTTTTCAAGTGGTTGGGGCTTATTGGATTTGAGGACCTTTGGGAAAGCTCTTCTGTGTAAATCTTTATGGAGAGGTATCTATGGGGATGGGCCTTGGAGTAATACCATTAAGATCAAATACATGAGGGGAAAATGTATGGAACATTGGTATCATTTAAAAAGGATTGGTGCAAAGGGCGACTCTGTCATCTGGCTCAGTTCTCGCAAAATAGAGCAATTCTTCTTGAGTAACCTGAAATGGAGCCTCCAATTGAGTAAAAAAATCCTCATCGGAATCGACCCCATAATGAGTGGGCGTGAGGGCATATCAATTCCTGATAGGATTCTCTTTTTCCTTCATGGCAAAGGCTTCTTCACTTGGGATAAATTGATTGCAGACTAGCATGGCCCCATCCCCATATGGAAATCGGCTGCCGATATTGGTTTGCCGGAGTCTCTGTTGAGTCTATGGAATCCGTTCAGGAACGCTCTGAGAAACTGCGGGTTTCTCCGGTCCAAGCCACGGGATTTTTTAGTCTGGGTTTTGCCAGGTGCTAACAAACAGGCTTGTGTAAGGGATATTTATGCTGATATGATGGCTTCTAAGTATTCGCACTCTCATCCATTGTTCCCAACAACGTTTTGGAAATCAAGGTGCGCTCCCAAATTCATATACTTCTCATGGTTGGTTTTTTATAATAAAAATCTATCCTGGGAGAACTTAAAGAAAAGAAATTGGCATGGGCTGAGTAGGTGCCAAATGTGTGAATTAGAAGAGGAATCAAACTTTCACATGTTCTTCAAATGCAACTCTTTTTAGAGAATATGGCAGGATTTGGCTTTTCTATATGGATTTCCTCTTGTTTCTCATGCCTCTACTCAAGCTGCTTTTGATTGGTGGGGGAGGCAACGAGAATCATGGAGGCCGATCATTGTAATTGCTTTATGGTGTGCCTGGAGATGGTGAAACAATAAAATTTTCAATGATGCAAAGGAGCCTCTCATGGATATTATACAAAACATATCTTTATTATACGAATCTGTCCCCAAAATGGGTACAAAATTGAAAAAGATCAACAGAAATGGGCTGCCTAATCCTCTCCTCAGGCCCTCGATGGCCTTCTTTGATGGCGCTGCCCAACGAAATTCATATGGATGTGGGGTATTCATAATCATGAATGAGCAGCTTCATTATAGTCTGGCTTGGAATGCAAGAATTAGGACAAATAGCATGGCAGAGGCGAAGGCCCTTGCGGGTCTTCTTGCTTTTTGTATCTATTTTGACAGCCATTCTATCTCTATTTTTGGGGACTCCAAATCCATGGTAGATCACGTCAACGGTAAAAGCCTCATTAGATGCCCACATCTTGTTGGCTGGCTGGATAGAATTATGTTTTTTTGGGATCTCATGGAGGGTAGTTCCATACAGCACATCTACAGGGCCTGGAACCAGGTAGCGAATTGTCTGTCAAAGAAGGGTCTCCACCTTGGCTCAGGTTCCTGGTCTTTGGAGGTTTTGGTGGATGACGAGTTTTTTATCATCCAGGACTTCTGTATTCCGGGTTTCTGACCTCTTTCTATTTGTCCATATGATCTGTTTATGGATTTTCCTTTTTGATTCTCATGATTTTGGTGGTTAAAATATGGTTGTATCTATCTCTATATATGCTCCCTACTGGTGCCGGAGATGTCATTGTATGTTTTCTTTTAGAGTTTTTTTTGTGGCATCTGTTCAGAAAGACTTTTCCTCTGGTTTATAGATTATGTATTTTGCATGATATGCACCATCTGAAACTGTTTATACAGGCTCAATTATAATACAATTATGCTTTTTTCTTTCTAAAAAAACTTATTATAATTGTTGTTAAAATATAAATCAATTCTTATTTTATAGTTAAAATGGGTATCAAATAATTTCCAAATAAAATGGAATATAAAAAATTTCAAAATAAAATGAGATATAAAAAATTATTAAATTAAGACAATTAAATATGAAAAATATTCTTTTAAAGCATATTAGGTATATTGAAATTAAATTTCAATTTCTAAATATATGTTATAATAATTAGATTGTTTGAACTTTCAAATTCATCAAAACTATAATAATTTTTATTGACATTTTTTAACAATATATAAAATATAAAACTATTATATTTAATTTTTAACAATGTTAAAATATAAAAATAGAATTTAAAAAGAAGAAATAAAATTTAAAAGTAATCTTTTACCTCTGTGAATATTCAATATATTATTTTAGGACTATCCATAAGAGGCAAATATTCAATATATTATTTTAGACTTATCCATAAATATAAATCATAGGATCAACATCAATTAACACAATTAACATATTTGTCAGATTATTTAAAATTATAATTATATAAAAATATTATCATTATTTAAATTATATGAACAATTGTTTTTATAAATTAACAAATTATCTAAAATAATATATTATAAAATTTATTATAACCTAAATATATTACATAAAATTATAAAATTTTAATCAAACAAAATGTCGTATATTTACGTGCAGCGTAAAGTCATATGAAATTTTAATTTTAATCAAACAGCTATATTGAGATGCGTGAACAAATATCGTGATAACACCTCTCCAAAGGGATGGAATTTAACGGGCAAATTGCCCTTTGCCCCTCAAGTATGGTTAAAATATGGTTAAATTTTCATATTAATTTTTAATTTGTGTATATTATTTAAAAAATGGATATTTGAATGATTAAAATTATGAAATTTAATAAATAGTTTTATTTTGAAATTTTTATATTAATTAGAATATGGAAAGATTTTTGTCCATAAAATTTTGTTATTTTAATTAAGTTTAAAATTTCAAATTTATTTCGATTATCTAATTAAATAATTGATCATGATCATTTACCTTTAATGTTGGTTGCTTTCTGTTTTATATAGTAGTGAGCCTAAAGTAAGCTTGCATAGAGTTATTTTTAATTTTTTTTTTTTAAAGTATAATAATTCACTAGTTTAGTTCTATAATAAAGTAAAATTGTTTATGGAATATATGTCAACTATGTTCAATTAGAGAATGCCACTATTCCAATCTTTATTCATTTTTGTGTTTATAAGAATCTCATTGGGCTAGTGAATCCACCAAAGAGTAATGCCAAGAAATAGGTGTTGCAACTAAGCAAATTGGCCAAGTTAATGCGTGTCTAAATCACTTATTAGGATTTAAATTGTTTATGAAATATATGTCAACTATGTTCAATTAGAGAATGCCACTACTCCAATCTGTATTCATTTTTGTGTTTATAAAAATCTTATTTCCAATATATCCACCAAAGAATGGTGACAAGAATTAGGTGTTGCAACTAAGCAAATTGGCTAAGTTAATGTGTGTCTAAATCACTCATTAGGATTTAACTTGTTTATGAAATATATGTCAACCATGCTCAATTAGAGAATGTCACTACTCCAATGTGTATTCATTTTTGTGTTTATAAGAATCTCATTTCCAATAGATCCACCAAAGAAGGATGACAATAAATAGTTGTTGCAACTAAGCAAATTAGCTAAGTTAATGTGTGTCTAAATCACACTTTAGGATTTAAATTATTTATGAAATATATGTCAACTATGTTCAATTAGAGAATGTCATTACTCCGATCTGTATTCATTTTTGTGTTTATAAGAATCTCATTTCCAATAGATTCACCAAAGAATGGTGACAAGAAATAGGTATTGTAACTAAGCAAATTGGCGAAGTTAATGAATGTCTAAATCACTCCTTAACATTTAAATCACTTATTAGAATTAAGTGGGGGAGTTTGGTCTCCATATATCTTGTTGTGGGGGAGTTTCTTTGTTTTCTAATCTTCCACAACATTATATGTTCCTGAGAGCTTGATGGAGAGAGTCGCGAGAGAGCCGCGCGTCCATGCTCGGAGGGTCTGCCATTTCAACCAACCAGGTAAGTTTCACCCACCAATGCCACCAATCGAATGAAGCCATGGTTTCCATGAGGGCCCAGCTAAACTTTGGTAACCTGGCCTCCTGAACGGCCATGTGCTTCCTTGCTAGTCCCATGCTCCGCATGCCCTCTCCTTCACGACACGTTCATCAGTTCTAGGCCTTTTTCGCCTCGTCCATAAATACGAGCTCCCCTGCAGGTCACAGTTTCGGCACCTCTACGCCCACCAGGGTGTAGGGATCCCCCATTACGGTTTTTTTCCTTTTTCACCATCACATACCTCTATTCTCATCCATACTATGCTCTAAGCTGATGGTCGGCTCTCTGAACTACGACGGGCTCCTCTCCGGCTCAGGTGCGTCTTTTTTCTTTTTTCTCTTTTTTCCTGTTTTAATCAGTATATATCACTGTTTTCATTTACAGTAAGGCTCTTGCTCGTAATCTCTGTCTCTTTTCTTCAGCTTGATAGACATGCTATCTATAGGGACAATTACAATGAGGAATATGGTCTTCTATGAGCTCTCCCGGGCTGTTAGCTAACATTCCTAGCATCATGTGTCACCCTTCCCTCCGGTTTATTAAGTCCGTTTGTTTTATCGCCAGGCCTTGCCAGGACTTCCGTGTAAAGATCGGAAAATGGTGGTGTATTTGCCGTTTTTGTTGCTACTGTTTTGCCTGTGGTCCATAGCTTTATGACAAGCTTTCCGTTTTCCCCCCCTGGTCTTTTCTCCCATGATCTTCTGGTTTTTCCAACTTCTGTCATCCTTTTTCCGGCACCTCCTCCGGTTTCTTTAGTTTTTTAAATTTTTCCCGGCTGTTTCTCCCGGGCTGTTTCACAGGAAGATCACATCAGTTTGAACCTCAAGGTCTTTTTGCCGGCGGCTCTTCTTTATGATTCTGTCTTTATCGGGCTCCCCATTCTGTACTTGGACGTCCTTTCTTCTATTTTATATTGAAGGTTTCTTCCTGAACCTTCTCTGTCCGAATCATAGTTCTGGCAGTTTTCTTTATCCTTTGCAGCTTTCTGCGTCATAGCCTCCTCTCTTCTTGTCCGTTTCTGCTTCGGGATCGGATCCTCCTTTTTACTGTGCCTGGGTCTCCATGTCAGAAGGTTATATCTCATCTGACTCACAGGCCCTCATTAATGCCACCATCACTGCTGAACAGGCCCATTTATCCTCCCTGAGCTGGCACGAC
Organism: Pinus taeda; assembly: GCA_000404065.3. Lineage (NCBI taxonomy): Eukaryota > Viridiplantae > Streptophyta > Pinopsida > Pinales > Pinaceae > Pinus > Pinus taeda. The sequence goes on along the minus strand of APFE030631882.1, from coordinate 51,576 downwards.
ACCGTGGAAGACATGCTCCTTCCTGGACCTGCCACCTCGTTTCCTTCTTCTGAGTTGGGCTGCCCTCCTTCTGCTGGTCCTGTTGCTCCCGTGGACTGCTTTCCAGGTCCAGACAAGCCTTTCAACCCCCGGTGTCGGCCTATCAAACTGGTCCTCCCCCTAAGGCGATTTCGGTGAACAGTGCCTTCCTCACTGAACGTATCGACAGCTTACAAAAGCTTGCTCTTGTTGGGAAATGGCACTTCCCTCTAATGAAGGATTCTGAGACACGGCAATGGTTATCTGATCAATGGTCCCCCATTCTGGGCTATATGCCTATCATTTCTCTCATGATGAAGGACTGGTACTCGTTCCACTTCCTAAAGGAAAAGGATCTGGAGATCATCCTGGGTAAGCCCTGGGTTAAAGGCAGGAGTTTCCTTTTCTTATCCAGGTGGTATATGGGTTTCGACCCACTGAAGAACACTCCGTCTAACTCACTTATCTGGGCTAAATTGTCGAATCTTCCTCTGGAACTCTGGTCATCTGAAACTCTATCCGAGATCGGGAATTCGATTGGCAGGTTCATTTACGTTGACCCATGGTGCAGGGGCGAACGTGACAAACGGATTGCCTGGATTCTAATTGATAAACCTTTCAAAGGCACCTATCCGGAATTCATTGACATTCTCTGGGAGGGGATGCAAATCCGATAGAGAATTGATTTCTGGGGCATCCCCTTCCGATGCTCCCGATGTCATCATACTGGCCACCTCATCAAGGACTGCAAGTTCCACCCGCGCCGAAAGCTCCACATATCACCTTCTGCCATGAAATCCCCACGGGGCTCAGCATCTTTTTTTATGTCGGGGGACAATCCGGAAAGATATCCTTCTAGTCCTGTCTCGAAAGAGCCCAAGGTTGATGTTTCCCGTCCACAGGCTGTTATTTTTTCTTCTCGTATCCCTCCTCCTACGGAGGACTTCCCGGTCCCCTCCCCTCCGGATTTGTCATTATCGAACATCAAAGTAGGCTCCCGCTATATCATGTTATCATCCTCTCCGTCAGCCCCTTCTAGCCCTCGCTCTCCTCCCCAGAATGCTTCTGTCAAAGGGAAAGAACCTGCTTCTGTACCCTCCCACGGCATCCCTCCATCCAGTTCGCCAATAAACGCCCTCGACAACGATGTCGACCTCTTCATTCAACGAAATCCCCTTGCTTTTGAACCCCTTACCATTCACAAGCCCCCTGGACCCTCCATCAGCCCAAATTCAGCATGCAACATCACAGTTCGGAAAAAGAAAAAAGGAGATAGTCGGCACTTCAGAGGCCGAACTATTGCAGCTGAGCTGGGCATTACCAATCTCTCCCTGGTGGAGGTGCCCATATCCGAATCCGATGATCCACAGCCCCTTAGAGCAAGTAAGGCTGGTTAGCCCTCTTGATGACCTTTCTCATCTCTATGAACATCCGGGGTCTGGGCGCCCCCCATAAATTCTTGGCGCTCAAAAACTTCTTTCTACAGGAACGGCCAAAAGTGATCTTCATTCAAGAAACAATGCACCCCAGCTATCCGACTATTGCTTTCTTCAGGAAAATGCTTCCGTCATGGTACATGGTGGCAACGGATGCAAATGGCTTATCCGGTGGTCTTGCTGCCCTATGGGACCCTGTCTGGATCAATGCTAAGGCTTTCAAGTGCTGTGCAGGTATCATGCTCTCGGCGACCATAAGAGGACAAGTACAATGCATGAATCTCCTTAATGTATATGCGCCATATAAGAACAGGTCTCCTTTTTGGGATTTTTTTTTTGCTTCCGGTATTCTAGAGATGGATTCCCCGGTGATTGCTGGGGACCTGAATGTCACCCTCAGCCCTAACGAATGCTGGGGCAATGGCAGAACCCACGACCCTCTCTCCGAAAAAATCAGGTTGGGATTCCTCAATTGTGATATGGTGGACGTCTTACCGGATTCCCTAAAGCCCACCTGGGACAACGGCAGAATGGGGTCGGCTTATATAGGCAAAAGGATAGACCGCTTCTTCATCAAAGGGTTTGTGATCGATAATTGGGGTATGCCATACTCCTCTATAGCAGATGAATTCTTATCCGATCATAAAGCCATAATCCTCGGCTGGGCATCGTTCAACAACAGGAAGCAAAACTATTTTAAATTCTGCAGAATTCATTTGGAGGACGAATCTTTTAATAATCTCATTACCAAAGTATGGTTGGGGATGAGGAGCTCCCTCACGGCCTCTCCATCATCTTTCTATGAAAAAATGCAGCGCATCAAATCTGTGGTCAAAAATTGGCAATCTCAGAAATATAAACAGGACAGGGAAGAACTGAATCTTATACAAGCTGAACTGGGCACTTCTCTAAAGGCCTCTCTCAAGGGAATGACGCTGGCGGATCTGACCAACATCCGATCATTAATAAAAAAGAAACATTCCCTTCTCCTCAAAGAAGAAGAACAATGGCGCCTCAAAAGCCGAGCACTGTGGCTCAAGGCTGGGGACCGAAATACCAAATTTTTCCATAACTATGCAAACGCCAGGAAGAGAAAGAATTCAATATGGAAGATGGAGGACGGGAACGGCGAGTTTCTTTTTTCTCAGGAGGATATTTCCAATGAAGCGTCTCGCTTCTTTATGTCCCAGTACAAAAGGACTCCTTGCAAAGCTGAGGATATGTTTTGGGCTGCCGAGCATATGCTAGAAATGTTTGACGAAGACGCCTACAAAAAATTCATAAGCCCTGTCACCGAAGACGAGCTCCTTGCAGCCATGAAAACATCCAAAAAAGACAGGAGCCCGGGGCCCGATGGATGGCCCATCGAATTTTTCCTCCATTTTTATGATCTGTTTAAAACGGACTTGTTGCACATGGTCGAGGCCTCTCGAATGTCGGGGAATATTCATGCTGCCCTGTCATCTACCCTCATCGCATTAATTCCTAAAAATGGTGACTCGGCATCCTTCCATAACTACAGGCCGATTGCCCTCTGCAACGCTCTTTTCAAAATCTCATCCAAAATTATTGCTGAAAGGCTCAAGCCGGTTTTTAATCGTTTTATTACCAGAGAACAGCACGCCTTTCTGAAAGGGCGAAATATATGGGACGCGGTGGCTCTATCCCAGGAATGTCTTTACAACATCCGGACCAAAAAGACAAAGGCTGCTATCTTAAAAATCGACTTAAAAAAGGCTTATGACTGCGTGGACTGGGGTTTGCTCAGGATTTTATTGGCAAAGATCGGTTTACGGTCACAAGGCTTGGAATGGGTCATGGCTTGTGTCGAAAACATTAATTTTTCGGTTATTATTAATGGCGCCCCATCTCCCTTCTTCAAGGCTGAACGGGGCCTCAGACAGGGCTGCCCCCTCTCACCTTTGCTGTTCATTCTGGTCATGAACTCCTTCAGCATCCTCCTTAACAGGGCAGCGAATGGTTCTGGGCTCCAACCTCTAAAGATGTGTAAAGACTTTTATTTATCTCACAACCTATTTGTGGATGACATCTTGGTCTTTGCTATGCTTCATGAGGCCTCCTGGCTATGCCTTCACGATATTGTATCCAGGTTTCATTCTGCTACAGGCATCGGCATCAACAGGGAAAAATCGAAACTATACCATAATGAACCTGAGAATGTCTTGGTCTCCTGGATTGCTGCGCTTTTCGGTATTGAAGCTTTGCGCATTGATAACGGTCTCAAATATTTGGGTTTCTCTCTCAAACCATCTGGATACAACCGGGGGGATTGGACATGGTTGCTGGACCGTTTCTACTTCAAGATCTCTGGCTGGGAAGCAAGATCCCTCTCCTTGGCAGGCCGCTTTGTTCTTGTTCAAGCTGTGCTGTCCCAACTAGCTATCTACTGGGCGCACCTCTTTCACATTCCAGCCTCCATTATCAAAAAATTAAATACTTACACAGCAAACTTTCTGTGGGGAGGCACTTCTGGACATACAAAATTCCATCTCGCGAAGATGAAATCACTTACTTTACCGAAAAATCAGGGAGGCTGGGGTTTAATAGACATGAGGTCCATGGGGAACGCACTACTGTGCAAATCTCTCCACCGAGCCATTTTCGGCAGCAGCCCATGGAGCGATTTCATCCGCAATAAATATTTGAAAGGGAGGAATCTAGCTTACTGGTACAGGAGGCATCTTCTGGGCTCAAAGAAAGGATCTGCCATCTGGCAGAGTTTCCGCAAGATCCTGCCTTTCTTTTTGAGTAATTTCCGATGGTTGATATGCACAGGCACGAACATATTTATTGGCTCTGATCTTCTTCTCAACGGGATCTCCTCTACGATTCCGCAGCCTCTGGTATCATATCTACAGCACAGGGGCATCTTCACATGGAATCGCCTTATTAAATCTTGGTCTCTCTCATCGCCCTCCTGGTTGGACGCTGAAGAACTGTCCCTGCCACATCACCTATGTACAGCATGGAACTCCTTGCGCGATTCCCTACAGGGGCTGCCCATCAAAAGAATGGGGGACAAGGATGAACTGGTTTGGAGCCTGCCACGTGCAGCAATTCCTATTCGAGTAAAAGATATCTACACAACTCTTTTACTCAAGGAGGCTCAACCTACTCTACCCTTTTTCCCTCTCTCTTTCTGGAAAGCTCCATGCCCTCTCAAGATGATTTTGTTCTCATGGCTCCTCTTTCACAACAGAAATCTCTCCTGGGACAATCTACAGAAACGTGGATGGATCGGGCCGAGCCGCTGTGCTTTATGTTTTGCAGACGGGGAAACAAACCTCCACACGTTCTTTCAATGTCATGCATCCAAGCAAATTTGGTATGATCTTTCCCTCTATCTGGTTTTCCCTTATCTATGCTTCTCCTCTGTTCAGGAAGCATTCTTCTGGTGGAGCAAACAGACGGTATCAAGGCGCTCTATTTTCATTCCAGTCTGCTGGTCGATATGGCTCTGGAGGAACGACTCCATCTTCAATGGTCACAGAAGTACCATCTCTTCCACGTTGCAACGCATCAAGGCCCTTCTACAATTCCTGGGCATCTGAGTCGTAACATGGCCGATCCATATGTTTATCTTTTGAACGTAATATGTTTCTTCTGATAAATGCTTAACAGACCTGTTGCAAATGCATCGTAAATGAACTATGTGATCTTTTAAATCCCTCTGTGGACGCTACGGTCTCTCCAAATATGTAACAGTTTTCATATCAATCAATATGATTTTTCTATTGAAAAAAAATGTTCCTGAGAGCTTCTCTGGAGACGATTTCTTCCGTTTAAAAACAAATCTCCAATTTCAAATAGACCTCTGTTAAAATCAGAGGTTAACAATCGCTCCACCATCCAGGAGCTTCCATTCACTGAAGAAAAGTGTAGTTCCAGCTTCGAAGCTATCCATTGTAAAGAGTTGCAGCCAAGAGTCTATGGAACACAGTCTCAAAATCCATCATCTTCCAGCAATTCTACCAAGACTTTGCATTAACTCGTCTGCAATGTCTGCGGCATTTATTTGATTGATGAAGTTTGGAACTTCCATTCATCTGGAAGCATTGCTGGTGGTGATCCCGGCGTTTTTAACATATAAATACTTGGTGAAACATTCATTTTGTATGATCAATCATAAGTGGCAGGACAAGCTTGCTGCCCCGGTCGTGTTATGGTGTGCACTACACACTATTCATAGTATAATAAATCGGGGATTATAGTTCAACAACCACTGTGCACATCCGTTCTATTGTGATTTTGATTCAAAATTAATTGCAATGCAGTTAATTTGGCGAATTATTTAAACATTGTAGGAGATTTGAAAATGAATCTGAGGTATAGGTAAATATATAAAAAATCAAGTTGAAGTTTAGAGATTATTTTAAGGTTTATGATAGCATTGTAAATTGGAATAAAAAATTGAATTGTTATTGACTATTTTAGCATAATTATTAAATTAATGAGATCCAAATTTTTTGTGAAAAAAACTAATTTTCATTTTAACTAATTTCTTAAAAAATGTCAATTTCACTAATTTTTATTTTATGAAATACTTGAAAAATACAACCTTAAAATAAATACAATGAAGAAATCTAATCTACATATTTTAAATAGATTTTGTTGTCCCTATTTAATTAAATGTAAAATGAAATTTTTGTAATACTTTATACTTGTAATTTATTTTAAAATTTAAGAACATTTTTATTAAAAATGGATAACATTTTGCATATATAGAACTTATAAATCTTTTACACATTTCATATAATACATAATAATCATTTTTCTAAATATATGTATTTTAAAATTTATATTATTATTTTATATAAATTTTCAAATATATAATTTAAAAAATAATTATAATTTTTTTTATTGTATAAATATAAACATTATTTTTTTTATTTTATATATTAATAGTTAAATAATTTATATAATTTCTTAATATTATTTAAAAATAAGTAAAATGTATATTAATCTAAATCATGGTTATCATAGTACGTGAAACTTTACCTTCTCAATTAGTCAATGCATTCCTTAATTTGTTCCATTAAAGAGCTTGAGATGTTATAAAGGTGTATACACTGATATATAATTTAATGATAAATTAAATTTAGTATTTTTGGTCCGTTAGTTAGATATTATTTCATATATATATTAGTTTTATAAAAATTAAATTAATAATAAAATATAATTTTTTGTTTGTAAAGTTAAATAGTAATTTTTGAATAGAAAATTATTAAAAATAAATGAAAATGTTTAAATATATTTATTGGACTTTTTCACAATAGTTCTACTCTAATATATAAACAAAAATAATATGAAATTTGGTGAGTCAACAAGTATTGGGTGAGGGTTGCAAGCAAACTCTTGGTGTGCTAACTCTAGATAAGTAATTTTTTGGCAATTTTCACAATAGTGCTATTCCAATATATAAACAAAAAGAACATGAAATTTTATATATCAGGAGTAGGGTGAGTCACTGGGTATTGAGTTGGGGTTGCAAACATTTTCTTGGGTTTGCCAACTCCATTTAAGTAATTTTTTTTTTGCCAAAATACAAACTTTGTGAACCAACAATTTGACTTGCAATTAGAGAGCATCCAAACACAACAAAATCTTGCAATCAGAGAGCATCCAAACACAACAAAATTTCTTGTTGTGCTTCACTTCACTTCTTTCTCTCAAAGATTTTTCTATAATGGTCTCGATTTGTTGTTATAAATCCATAATTACAAGTAGTTGGTGTTCATGCTTCTCATGTTTTATGCATTTAAGACCTAATTTCCACACTTTCCTCAACACTATGGTTGTGGAGGTAATTGATCTAGTTTTAGCTTCAACAACATGGGCTCGAGGTAGAAGGCCTCCTAATAGATTGTGGTGATGGAAAAGTGGTCTCTCTTCAGCGTTGTGATTTAGAGAGAGAAAAATATGTTACAATAGATTTTAGCTAAAAGTAAGGTTTTTATTTTAAATCTTTACTTTTTATTTTAAATTATAAATGAGAGTTAGCTATAAGTAAGTTTTTCACTTTAAACTATAAATGAGATTCAATGTTTAATGCTATATTAAAAGTAAATAAAAGTCATGTCTCACTTCCCATTTGTTTAAAAAATAAATTAGTAAGTAAAAAAGATTTTAAATTTAGAAATATATAACAAAATTAAGTCTTTTAAAATAATTTATATATATATATAATCAATCATAAATCTAAAATCTTGAAATGCAAAATAATATAAATTATTTTGAATTTAATAATCAAATGAACCAGAAAAATAGAAAAATAGTGTTTTTTCAATTTAAAATTCATATTCACTCATATAAGCATGCCAGGATCAATTTCCATTTTCAATTAATGACAAAAAAATCTTGCATTACATACGAATATGAAAATTATGATCAATTTTCACATTCAACGAATGAAAACGAAATCCGTTGCATTACATAGGAATATGAAAATGAAAATTATGATCAATTACCACCTTCAATGAATGAAAACAAAATCTCTTGCATTACATAAGAATATGAATACCTTCAACAAATGAAAATGAAATCCCTTGCATTACATACGAATATGACTTATTAAGAGGAAACACATGCTCTTAACTATTAGGCCCACTCAACATCTTCCTATGATGATGATGATGATAGTGGTTAATAGTGGTTAACGTCCACTGAGACCAAATTGGTCTATGGGATCTATAATTTTTTTAGTTTTTAATTTTCTTGGCGAGATTGGTGTTGTAGGTTGTTTTTGTTTTTGTTTTTTTTTTTTTTTTTTTTTTTTTTTTTTTTTTTTTGTTTTTTTTTTTTTTTTTTTTTTTTTTTTTTTTTTTAACGATCTTCCAACTTCCTTTATCTTGCATCTCTTTCATCTCTTTTGGTTCTTGGGACATTCTTCGTGATCTATTGTGTTCATCCTTTTGAAGATAATCGGAGAAGAAGTTTGGTCTAAGAGATCTCCTTTGCTGTTAAATAAATTGGCTCAAATATTAATCACCATGCACTAAGCTAATGATTGGCTCAATACATTTTCATCTTGTCCATTAGGTGAAAATAAAATAATATTCAATGGACAATATGAAAAATTCTTGAGCCAAGACAAATAGACACATACATTGTCCTCCACCACATTCATCTGCCTGCCTGCCTACCTCTTAGTGAGCAGATTACCAGAAACTGCAAATTAAGACAAGTGGCACACTCCTAGGCAGAGTAAGACAAGTGGGCACACTCCTAAGCAGAGTGAGACAAATTTAGTATCTCTTAGGATTGCAAGGGAATCCTGACCACTGATTGGGGATTTAGCATGATTGAAGCTCCCATCTTTTAGGACAGAGATTTTCTAATTGAAGAAAAGATGGCTCAGCAGCTGATCATTGATCTATCTCTTCTTGGTCCCATCACTAATTCCAGCTCTTCTCTAAAAAAAATTCAATCCTGCATGAGAGGCCAAAGCGAAGCAGACCATTCAGGCAGCTCCTCTGTGCTCCATGGAGGCCTGCCCGTGGCCATCTCCATCACGGTGCAGTCCGGAAACCAAATATCAGATCCCACGTAGGGCGCTACTTGTGCTCCACTGCTCAAGCTGATACCCAAATTGTGCAGGCCGTCTCAGATGCTGCCAGTTGGCACGCTCTGCGTGAACAGATTGTATGTAACCACACGATTCTCGGTCACAAATATGGAGAAGGGAGAGATACAAGCGGGTGTGGACTCGACAGCAAATAGAACTCCAGTGGACTTTCATACTCCATGAATAGATTGTACATAATGACACCATTGTGAATGATATAATCCTGCCTACGCAGTTCACAACGTGAAAAGAAGCATTATAAAATTTGTAATAAATTACTTTTTAACCTTTATTTGAATAGCTGCATATTTCTATTGTACTTTTTTGTGAAAGAGAGTCTCTCGACTCGACTTCCAATTTAAACTTGTTAATAAAATTTAATTAAACATATTATAATATAATTAAATTTGTTTTTATTTTATTTTATTATTATAATAACTAAATATATAGAAAATATAAATAATTATATAGAAAAAAAAGTCAATTAGAGTTTCTTAAAGAATGAAATTTTCTCTATCTAATATGATGAGAAATACACAATGTTGCCTCTGTGAAAAAATATAAAAAAATTAAAAAGTCATTCAAAACAAGAATAAATCAACATTGTGTCTCTCATCTTTGCTTTTGTAGACCATTCTCTCCACAACAAGCATCACATATGCCTAGAGGACGCTATTGTCATTGCAAAAGAGTATCATTACTTGAGAAGATTCAGAAAGGTTATCCATACAACTTTAATAAGAATGGTGATCTCAAAGTTAGTATGAATTGGCTCCATTTGCTCCCTCAACTCTAAAGTTTATTCTCCTCCCATTCAATTAATAAAGGTATTATTGATATTATCACTAGTATTAATAATATTATTTATTTCTCTTTCCTTCTTAATTTCTATCTAATATATTTCTATAGTTCTTAAGTCTTTATATATTTTACATTAATATCTTATTTTATTTATTTATGTAGGATATGTTATATGATATTCTATTAATATATTTACTGATAAATGAATGTATTATATTATTAATATTCTTTCTACAAATTATTTTAATATATTATTAACTTTTAATATAATTAATTCTTTTTATTCTAATATATTAGGTTGTTAATTAAATTTAATACATTAATATTTATTTAAAGAAACAGATAGATTATATTGATTTAGCTGGAGTACAAAAGTCTTACGTACAAAGATAATTTGTCTTCAGCAGTAGGCCATAATTGTTCACTAGATATTCTATTTCTACTTATTTTTTCCATGCAAGGGTTCTTACAACATTTATTTTATATATCCGCCAAAAAACCATATAGTAATTAGCAAAAATACAAAGCATCAAACATTACTATATTGTCTGACCACTAGCTTCCATTTCTGCCTTTTCATTATCACCTTGCTCGTTCTTTGTCGCAACCATCTGGTGCAGGGGAGGTTCTTCCAAGCACTGTTTTGGGGGTTGCTGGTTTGCTTCTCTTTAGGAACACTTAGAGGAGAGGGGTCAGAGAGACCATAAAATTCCGTTAGAACACTAAGTACCATTGTCGTCTCCCCTATAACTTCAATACCATCCACTTTTAGGTTCAAATTGTCCACCTTCTTTGCCAAATTCTCCACCATAAGTTGAAGACAGTCCAATTCTTTTCTCAGATCTTCCAATTGGCAATTCAACAAGGAAGAAAGTGATCGAGCTTTCAGAGTTACTTTCTCCCCAAGCTTCAACATCGTAGCCGAGATTGATTCCATTATGGAAAGTAGGTGGTCCTTGTTGTTGTTTCAGCTGTATTATTGGCCCAGGGAGGCCATAATACTAGACACAAAGGCTCTAACAGAAATCATGGAATATTTTAGGGATAATACATTGCTTCTATAATGCATAATTCCTTCTCCTACTGTGCCATCAGCCATCACTACACATTGAATCCCCCGTCTAAGGTTTGCATTGTTGAATCGTAATATCTCTGCTCAAAATCCTTCCCCCAACTTTCGATAGTTATACTGGAGTGAATCAAAGTTGGTGGGGTACTAGCTTGCAATTTCTTAAACTTCAATTTAATTTTGCTTAACTTTGACCTCCACCTATCATATGGCATGGAATCTATATTCATGTTTCCCCATCTGGAAGACCATTCCCAATAAATTTTTCTATTCGAGGAGCAAACCACCAATCTTATCATATAAACATGATTAGTGCTAGTAATAAATAGATTAACAAGCTGCATAATCCACTTTTTCATACTTGTAATGGGTCTTAACCTTTCTAAGAAAGATAAATTGATATTCATGGGATGTGAATATGGAATGGATCACCTTGATCCTGAATAATGCTCCCCTCCTATAGATTTGTGACTTTGTTGGTCTGTTTATCTGCAATAGGGTTATTTTCCCTTTTTATATGGTAAAAATCAATAGTTTCAAAATTTTGAATCTGCATCCATATTCTTGTGATCAGTGCGCCTAATATGTCCCAAGAGAGCTCTTAATTTGGTGGAATTTTTGGGTTGTAATCATGAAGTCTCCAAATACAATAAGATGGCGAATTTCCTTTGCTAAGGCAATCCTTAGCCCTTTCCATAGTGCTAAGGCCTTTGCTTGATTGTTTGTTAACCATCCTAAGCCCCAAGCAAATTTAGTCACTGTTTCTCCTTCGACGTTATATATAACCCCTCCCGAAACTGTCTCCCCCAAATTTCCTTTTGAAGCTCCATCAAAAAATAACTGATATTGCCTCAAAGGTCGACGCCATTCCTTGAATTGATTTTCATCCATTCTAATTATAAATGGTGGTGAAGTGCTATGGGATTTGAAGCTGTCAGCATGATGTGAGGGCTTGCTAATTTTGAACCAATTAATTTCTTCTGACAAAAGATCCTCTATCTTAGCAGGATCATATCCTTTGGAGGAAATAACTTCAAAAAGGAGCTGAAATGATTTTATTGCAAAGGAAACTAGATCGGGTTTGATATTATGGAAAATGGCTTGGTTGCGAGTTAACTAGATTGACCAATAGGTATATTTGGGAATTGCAACCCAACATCTAATGGGAACCAAATTTTCCTTTCATTGCATCAGGCATTAACATATCCAACTTTCAAACATTTTGGTCCAATCCGTTTGTATACTTTGGATTTACTTAATGGGCCTCAACGCAATTTTCCAAACCTTTATGGAGAAGGGGCATCTATTTCCGGGAAAAGTAGTGTCTATTCAGATATGCTAGTCCCACTAAGACGGGTAACTATCTTAGAAGCAAACAATTCAAAGTAACTTGTGTTTTCCTTTATGGGAGATAGATGAGAGAGAAGCAGACAACACCAACTTTAGTCTTTCACTTGACTCCTTGCTTATTTCCTCTCTCCTTTGATAGAGCTTCAGCACTCCTTTCTCACTTGTCCCGCTTCAAAGAACACCTGTAGAGGCAAAGCAGCAAAATACCATCAAAGCATAGAGATCTATAACCATAAACAATATAGGATCAGATGTACATTAACCATACAAATGCATACACAAATACAAGATTAAGAAATATACAAGTATATGGAGGAAAACTCAAATAGCTTTATTGATAGAAGTAGTAGAAGAGAGGATTACAACCTAGCTATCTAATCCAGCACCATCCTCCTAGCATGAAAGCCCTCTTCACCTCATGAAAAGCTAGATCACCCAACAATACAATGTCTCACTGAGAAACCAACAACACTTTCTTACAAAATACAAAATTCCAGCCTTCAGATCTCTAAGATGAGGGATCCATATATAGATATTTGCAGAGGTGTGAGTCAGCTTTGGGTTTTTGATTAGTGTCATTCCACTGATAGTTCTTGGTTCCACTTGGAGATTTTATTGATCTCTTACTATCCCTGGGCGAATTTTGAGAGGCAAGTGTCATATGAGAAGTTTCTAGAAGATTCCTTGATCATCCAC
>APFE030631882.1:0-30151 GCA_000404065.3 Pinus taeda | reverse complement strand
TTTTGACCAGTTCTGAGTAGTTTTTCAGGGAGAACTTCTGGGAAATGATGTAATCAGTTGACCTTGATCCTTTAGGGTTTGAAACAACACTTTTAGGGGTTTGAAAGCCCTTGGTTTATTGACATATGTGATTGGGGTTGCAGTGCCCAAATATGTCTATAACAGCATCAACAAAAGATATGTTGTATATCCTCTTCCGCTTCTTTGCATTGAATGCATCTTAACGGGCCTTGGATTTTCCTAAGTTTTTCAGGTTCTTCTCCATCGGAACCTTCCCATGAACTAGTCCCTAATAGAAGGTGTTAATTTTGGGAAGACCATCCTTGTGCCAAGTTTTCCCCCAAATACTAGAGGATGGAGGATGTGACAGATGAGAGATTAAGTATTCATACCCCTCCTTAATAGTGTAGTTGGTATTTTTCTCTCGAGTGCAAATTCTTCGATTTAGTATCCTATTAGATGCTACTGGAGCATATCCTTTTAATGATTTGATGAAAGAGAGCCATTGTTGAGAGAGGCGGATCGAAAGGCGTGGATAATATCAACCGTTCCAGCAACCATCATCATCCCAATATGATATATCCACAATCCTATGAAGATCACATACCTCCATCTAGTGTGAAAATTCAAGAAATCTGTGTTCTGTGGAGGCTAATAATGAGAAGGGGACTGGATCATTCCATAGATGAACTTTTCATTTCTTGAGTGGCAACTCAATTAGTCTAGAACTATTGGAGTGACAACTTTGCAAAGCGTCCAAATATTATAGCTCTAGGCATCCTAGGACTCCTCCTCTGGCATAAGAATTCAATTTCATGGAAGTACTTTATGAGGAATATGCACTTCCACCATTCCTTATACTCTGTAATGAGCCTCCATACAAGTTTTTCTCCTAGAGCTAAATTCATATATTCTTGATCTTTAATTGTCAGTCCTCGTAACTTTTTTGGGATCCTCACTATGTTCCAATTTACTAGATGGAAATGTTGCTCATTCTTTTTCCCTCCTTGCCATAGGAACTTCCAAATCAGGTCGCTAATACATTGTAAGATACCTTTTGGAGGTAAAAGCCTAGAGCCGATGTATATCAAAAGGGAAGACAATTTTTTTATAAGAAGAGTATCACTTGCCATGTTTAGCCATTACGCTCCCAAGGATCTGATTCTTTTTTTTAATCTTTTGAATAATTGCCTCCCAATCCTCTCTACTTAAAGGCTTGAGGGAGATTGGAATACCAAGGTAGGTGGATGATTTCCAATATTTTTCCGCCAAACCAATACCCTTGATATTTCTTGCGGAGAGGACTTGTTGCAATTCCAACCAAGTAGTTGAATTTTCTATTTTTTGACTAGACCTCCAGAGGAATAAATATGAGTCAATAATCCTCTTGAATAGGATGGTGATTATTTTTGAAGCTCCTCCCTTCAAAAGGGTGTTGTTCACAAATTTGGAGTGATTTATTTCTTTAACATTTCGGGAAATGCTCAAACCCAACAACTTCTCTTCTAGCCTGGTTGTTAGGGTCCAACCCTAACCCCTTTATTTATGTAGTAAACCCAAGGGGACTTGTCAGAGCCATAATTAGTTAGTCATGTCAATAAAGCCCTTAAACAATTATCCACATTAATAATGATTGTAAGTAGTTGACCTACATTATGGAAAAGGGACCACAATTAGTTGTAAATGGACCATAGTTAATAAATAATGTGGTTAACCAATATTATGCAAGGGACCACTAGTAGGTAGGGTTTTAGATTTCATGAAGCCATAAATAGTCTTAGATAGCAAGGGAATTGTCATCGAGTTTTATTGTAAATGAGCTCTACTCTGTTGGAAGTTTACCCCCCAAAGAGGCAAGTGAACATTGTCTTGTGCTTATGCATAATCTAATATCTTTGCAGCTTGTCTCATTTCATGTGTTATTTATGTGTTTTTGGAAATATTGTTCTCATATTTCTAGAATTTTGATATTTTTCGTAGGTCAAGTGCATAACAGGTGGTATCAGAGCACTTTCCTGGGCTAGTTGTACCTCTAATTTTGGTAGAATTTTTTTAGGCTAAAGATGTGTTATGGTGTCCTTAAACCATGGGATATGTCATTGAGTGCATAAACCTGTCGATTTGGGGAGGTAGGCATGCAGGAACTACAAGGGGTGGTCACGCTTGTTGGAATGCATTGTAACCCCTGTGGGTACCCCTTCGAGTAGTAGCACAGTAGACAAAACCACACATGCATTGCACTTCCATGTACCTTTGGGACATCGAAACCCACCCCCCGCCCCACCCCTAGGTTAACCTGAAACCCAACCTTAGATATGCCATAGGCCATCTTGCTGCTATAGTAAACTGAGAACAACACTCAAGGAATTTACTCACATGTAAAGGGTAGCTAGGTAGTATGGTTAAAAGTATGGTCGATCCTCCTTAGTTGGTGCTCTGAAAGATTTAGACGAGTACTATCATTGGACCCCTTTGTATATCATGATATACAACACCTGACACTCCTTTGTAACCATAGTTACCTCAAATAATTGATGATCACCCTGCTAATTTTCACCGTGCCCAATAGTTCGGGTTTTGATGTCTTCGTCCAGATCAGATCGAGTAGTTGGGGTCCTACCATCAACGTCTAAATCAAATTCAATAGTTGGGGTTTCGGTTGCCTTAGTGAAAATCATATTCTTTGTGTAGTTAGGGTTTTGGCTGTTACAATATAGATCAAATTGTCACATAACATTTTGTAGTGCCAAGAGTCTATGGTTTTTGCTGCTACAACCTAAATTTTTTCAGGACATTTTGTAGTATCAAGTATTTTGGATTTTGACTGCCACAATATTGATGAGCTGGGAGTAAAACTCCTTTGGGATTAAAAAATAAAAAACATGGGCCCCTTGCAAGAGATCTAGTCCACAAGATTCAAGACGATGAGTTGATCGCAATGGTACCATTCACATGTAAGCCCCCAAATTTTCGCACGGTCCCAATTTTTTTCCAGGAGCAACTTCAAGTGACCCACATCAATAGATTCCCAAGTTCTCCCTATTTCCAACCATACTACTGTTAAATAAGCTTAAAATTTGACCAAGGCCATTGTATGGTCAATACCCAGGCTCAAAATATGGCTACCACTCTTGATAAAGTGGAAACTTTATAGAAATAATTCAATGACTTCAAGGAGTCCATTGGAGCCACGGTCCAAGCAATAGTAATATAAGCGTTGAGCAAGGCTAAAGCACCCATGGGAGAAGATCCTAGTGTCAATGCCCACGCGGAAGGAGAATTCAACCACCACCTTCATTTCAATGGGGTTCACCAATATTCGAACCACAGGACATCCAAGCTTGACATGGAAAACTTTGATGGTTCTAACTTGACATAATGGGTGGCACAAATGGAGCAATCTTTCCAACTTAATAGTATCTGTGATGACAACACTAAACTACATATGGGAGCTCTTTACTTTTACCAAGAGCGATGGTTGTGGTGGCAATGACATCATAAATGTTATCTAAGGAGGCCAACAACAACGTAAACTTTGAAATGGGAATTGATACAGTTACCCTTTTTTTTGAGGTAGCAAAAAAATCATCTGATTTTGAAAAACGCTCATTCAAAATACACTTTTTTTTGGAGCATGTTTATAACACTTTAAATTTTCTTATGTACCAAGTATACTTTTTTTTTTCTTAAATGTTAGTGATTTTCATGTTGATTTTGAAACATGTTGATGTAGCATCAACCCCATTTTTTTAGAGGGCTTATTTTTTACACTTTAAATTTTCTAATGTATTGAGAGTGGATATTTTTTTTTAAATGTTGGCGATTTTCATGTGGTTTTTGAAAAGCATCAACCTTTTTTTTAAGGAAATTTTTGACACTTTAAAATTTCTTATGCCCTAAGTTGTCTTATTTCTCTTCTTGGTTTTGGTCCTAGGATGTTAGTTTTTGAAGGGTTTTCCAAGCATGTGTTTCTTTTCTTTTTTCTTTGCAATGTTTTTTTATAATGAAAATTTCAAACTTTTTTGCAAAATAAGAAAACTAATAACATTAAAAATACATATAAAAAAACAAATATAAAAGCATATATAAAAGGTAAAAGAAAAGCATAAAAAATGTAAAAAAACATAATTATTATGTAAAGATAACAAATTAAAAAACAAAAGAACAAACATTTTTTTTTAAACCTTTATAAAATAAAATAACAAAAAAAAATAATTTTAGAAACAAACATAATTAAAAAAATAAAAAAAAAAATTAACCCAAAAATACAAAAAAATGATATAGTTTTAAAAATAATAAAAAAAAAAAAAAAAGCATTATAAATAAAAAAAAAACATAAAAAACAATTTAATTTAAAAAAAGAAATATAAAAAACACAAAAAATGAAAAGAAAAAAAAAAATTATCAATGTAAAGATATCAAATAAAAAAAAAAAAAAAAAACAAAAATTTTAAAAACTTAAAAAAATAGAAACAAATATAATTAAAAAGAAATTAAAAGAGAAAAGAAAAATTAAAAAACAATGAAAAAATAAATTAAAAGCATTAAAATAACAAATGAACACTATAAAAAATAAAATTTAAACAAATGGAAAAACTTAAATATATATATATATATATATATATATATAATATATATATATATATGGTGTGTATGTGTGTGTGTGTTAAACAAAAAACAAAAAAAAACAACATTGGGGGTCCCAGGCTTTGCCCGACTGATTCCTAGAATCATTCAGGCAAGGCCCAGGGCCCTCGACCGCCGGGCTGGCTGACCATGGAGGCTGTGCACAGCTCCACAGTTGGCGAACCTAACGATTGGGAGCTTTGGGCCTTTCCTGGCCGATTTCGAGAATCGGTCAGGCAAGGCCCAGGGCCCCCAGTTGTTGGGTTGGCCGATCGTGGAGCTGTGTACAATCTCCATGACTGGCAAGCCCAGTGGTTGAGGACCTTGGGCCTTGCCTGGCCAATTCTCGGAATCGGCTGGGCAAGGCCTAGGGCCCCCAATGTTTTAATATATAAATATATATATATATATATATATATAATATAATATAAAAAGTTTTTAATTATGTGTTAAAAATTAATTGGTTTTTCTAATGTATTACTATAATGTTTGTTTGCTATTTTTAAATGTTTAAAATTTAATTTTCATGTTTTTTTTATTATTATTTAAAAATGGTTCATTTTTTAGTTTTTTATATATATATATATATATATATATATATAATTATATATATTATAAATTAAGTTGTTTTTATTTTTTTGTATTTTTGTAGAGTTTTAAATTTTTTGTTTTTTATTTTTTAAATTTGTTATTTTTACATGATAATTATGTTTTTTTTTTCACATTTTTGTGTGTGTGTTTTATATATATATATATAAAATTGGGGATTTGGAGGAGAGGGGAGGGAACAGATGATGCAGTGTGAATAGGTATTGTTTCTACAGATCCATCCTGACAACTCTGCAAGCATTCAAAATAGACAAGGGATTGCAGAATCAATTCACAATGAACCTGCTGATAGAAGCCATTAGTGGAATGGTAGTGGGGAGAGATCCCCTCCTACCAGAATATTGCAACAGAAGAATCTAGCCAAAAATGGAACAACTAGCAGCAATGGAGGAAGATGAAAAAGAATGCCGATTTTGGGAGCTAAATGGCAAGCAGGCTTGGGAGGTAAATGCTTGCCAAGGGCAGCTAAGAAACCAATATTTGTTATTCCAAACAATAAACTAGAGGAATATCAAAAATACATGAAGGACCATGCCCTTATCGGCAAATTCATTTGGGCTTGGCCAACACAGAAGGAACTGATCAAATGGATCCAGCAATGGTGGCAGCTGAAAGGATACATTAATCTCAAGCTTGGGGAAAAAGGGCTTTTCATAGTGATCTTCTCTAACCTTGAAGACAAAGGGAGGGTTTTCGAAGATGGGCCCTATTTATTTAACAATGCAGGTCTTTTCATTAGACACTTGGAGGAATGCTACAACCCAGATCAGGAAAAGCTCTTGGCAGCCCCAATCTGGGTTCGGCTTTTGGCCTACCAATGGACTTCTGGGATCTAAAAATCCTGGAAGGTATTGGTAACTCTATTGGAACCTTAGTCAAAGTTGTAGACTCTATGAGAAAATGTAGGTATACCTCTTATGCCTAGATCTATGTCTACATGAATATCACTGAGCTGCTTCCAGAATATATAGAACTGGAATACCATGACAAGATATGGCAACAACCCCTAGACTATGAACATATTCCTTATAGATGCCACTGATTCCATGAATATGGCCATTTGTACCAGGCTTGCCTGTTAAACTAGAATGAGAACCCCTCTGTGGAGAAAAGGGAAGGGGAAATGATGGCAAGGGAATACTAGGAAGGATTTCAGGATGTGCACAGGAGGAAATGGAACCAGAGGTAGATAGGTAACCAAAGAGCAAGTTAAAATGAGAAATAGCAAAGAGGCCCTAATCTGTTTGTTGTTCTCCAGGGGGATGAAATGGGGGAGGTAACCCCTGACATTACCATGGAAACAGAAAGCTCGAAAAAAAAGGAACCAGAAGGAAATAAGTTGAAGAGTAAGGAGGTAGGAGTGATCCAAGGAAAGGAGGCCACACTGAAAATGATAGAAAATCGCAATGGAGATTGATAACCCGAAAGAGGACCTGAGCGCTGAAGAACAAGTGATGAAACGTTTGCTGTAGGAATGGAGGCATCTGGATGAACACTTCATCCCAGAAGACCATAAACAACTCTATAACGAATTTTTCATACAGTATAAAGACAAATAGGGATCAACTATCATAGTTAAACCAGATAATCTAGGGTCTCAAGTCAGTCAAGGATAAGATACAGGAACCCTAGGAAAAGGAGGAATGAAAGGGGTAGAAGAACAATGAACAAATCCATCCAGATGGTTGGGGAGCTATTAGTAAATTATGGAAGAGTAGTTCCCTTGTCAGAATTCTTTCAACAACCCTTGAAATTGTTGAAATGATTATTACATCATGGAACATAAGAGGCCTCAATAGCAGAGGAAAACATAGGTACCTTAAAGAGAGACTGAAGAAAGATAAGCCAAGTAGCATGATAATATAGGAAACTAAAATTAGCGAAAGAAAATTGAAATCGGTTGTGGAAAACTTTAAACCCCAGTACCAAGTCATGGCCCAGGATGCAAGTGCCAGCGTTGCGGGGTTGGCAATCATATGGAATCCTAAAGGGGTTTGGTTTGAAGACTGGGTCAGTGTCCCACGAATACTACCAGTTAAATTTCGAAACATTGGATCCAAAGAATGGGTGCTACTTACAGGAGTTTACAGGCCACATATCCCAGGAGAAAGAGGCACTTTCATGCAAAATCTTGCAAACATGAGGAATTTATACCCATAAGAGCTTTGGGTAGTCAGAGGGAATTTTAATATAATCACCTCTATAGCGGAGAAGAAGGGAGGAATGAGAAGAATGGACGTGGACATGGAAGCATTTGGAGATATCATATCAGAACTGCACCTAGTGGACCTGCCAACAATTAATGGTGTTCATACCTGGAATAATAGAAGGGGAGGGATCCATCAAATCACTTCACAATTGGATAGGTTCCTGATTTTGGAACAAGCTATAAGATGAGATATATTCATGGAAGCCTCGATCCTCCCATGTGTGGGTTTAGATCATTGACTGATAAGACTGGATGTGGATCTGAAAGCAATACCTAAGAGCCGACCTTTTAGGTTTTAAGCCTTTTGGCTAAGAGACTCGGGGCTCCTTAAATGACTTGAGGAATGGTGGAAAATGAGCGAGTAGCAAGGGAGGAATTGCATGCATACTTTCCAACTGAAACTAAAAGAATTAAAGAAGAAACTCAGGAAATGGAAAAAAGAAGAATTTGGACATATTGTGAATGTACAAAATGAGATAAGCAAGTGCATGATAGAGATGCAACAACAAATCATACCGAAAGGGAGATCTAAAAAACTCGTCAAAGAAGAAGGACAACTAATAAACCAGTTGGAAACAAAAATCATGGGTAAACTGGTTGCGAGAAGGTGAACAAAACACAAGATTTTTTCATAAAGCCATGGTTCACCACAGGCAGCACAAAAGAATCTACTCCCTGAAATATGAGGACAGGCACTATCGAGTCCAACATGAAGAAATGGAGGACCTCCTTGTAAACCACTTCAAAGACCTTCTCTCAGAACCTCCAGAGAATAGAACGGAAGCAATCCAAAGAATCATGTAGCATATCCCCCAACTAGTAACTCAAGATCAAAACCTGGCCCAGATGCGATCTGCTACTTTGGAAGAAGTGGAAGAGATTATCAATGGAATGCAGAAAAATAAGGTCCCATCCCTGGATGGGTTCACAATGGAATTATACTAAGCCACTTGGAAATTAATAGGTCAAGATATCCTATAGGTAGTAGAGGAATCTCGCCACAACCAAAAGGTATGCCCCAGCCTGAACTCCACTTGTATTGCTCTTATTCCTAAAACTTTGAAATCTGAAGATCCTCAAGGATTTCATCCTATTGCCTTATGTAATGTTATTTATAAAATCATTGTTACTCTTATTGTAAAACTTCTAAAACCTCTCTTGCTGAACCTCATCTCTCGGGATCAAACGAGATTTGTAGAAGGTAGGAAAATCCTGAATGGGTTCATCACTTCTCAAGAAGTTGTACCCTCTATCAAGGTAAAAAGTCTTCCAGGTATGATGATTAAGTTGGACCTCTCCAAGGCTTATGATTGGCTTAGTTGGGCCTATTTTTCTGGGATTCTTAAAGCTTATGGTTTTTCCCAAAGATGGATAAATTGGATCCTTTCCATGATTTTCTTATGGTGAAGTAAAATTATAAGCGTGAACACAAACAATTCCTCTAGCCCGATAGTAGGTCTATCCACAAACAAGACATTCTATGGAATATTTCCTTTGGTTAGAACCAATTAAGAGGGCCTACCTCTTAGTACGCTTATCCCATTTGTTGATGACCTTGCTTGCTCACTCTAGCTATCTCCCATTTCCTTCTTCGAACACTTGAAAGAAGTAAACAACAAAAAACAACAATAGACAAATTTTAATTCAACCTACTTAACAAGTCAAGAAGCATTAAGCCATAAACATGTGAGATGACACATTTTGTAGGAAATCAATTGATAGTTGCATATATATTAAATCAAGAAGAAATTACAACCATTGCCTTGATGTTGTTGTTCTCCTCTGACAAATCCGAGTTCCCACACACTTCCTTTAGCATTCCATGATGGCCTCAACAATGGTAGTTTTAAGGATCTTCCCTTTAGTCTTCACACTAAGTCAAATTCACACTTCTCCCTCACACACAACTAGAGAGCTACAACTATGAATAAGTTGCTTATTACTTCCAAACTTAATTAGCACTATCACACCAACACTAGCCTGTGCTTGGGAAAAAGGGAGGTTTATATAGCATGAATGGATGGGAGATGGTTCCACTTCTCATGGGAGAAGGTCTTATCTTTTGTGGTAGTTCCATCCTAAACGGGGAAAGGAGCCCAAACTAACATCCTCGACTCCATATGGCCCAACCATTTACTAGACTTCCGTTACGAAGCTTCTAGAGCTAGAAGTTTCGGCTCCTTATTTAAGAAACTTTCCAAAAGAGGGTTGGCGTGATTAGAACAAGGCTCAGTCGCTCCGATCAGTGCTAGGGACAATTTTAATCCCTGCATATCAGTATGAGGAGGACACTGGCCATTAGCGTCAGTCTTGTAAATTGGGAAAAAAAAAATATTTTTTGGAAATGATGCAAAAGGGAATTGTTCTGCTCATGAAGAGGGACACAATGAGAGTTTATTCATGAAGGGGAAGCATGTAGGGTTCATTGCAGAGGTCCTCTAGGATCATGGGACAGGGAGTACAGGGACAGTGTCAAAACGATGTGTAATAGATGCCCCCTAAAGCATGAAGTCCGAACTAGAGTGAGGGATGAAATGCTTTATGAATCATTGCGAGGAACCAGAATATGTCGTCGGAAAACCTGCAATCAAGTACAGATACATATACATACCTAAAAAATATGTCAAATGATACATGAATCATGGTATGGATGTAGCCATCCAGAGAATGATCATGTACATGTATCCAAGCATGGGCACAACCATCCGATCAAGAGGATCATATCAAAACCAAGGTATGGTCACAACCATCCAATAACGAGAAGGATCACATATGACAACTCTTGGTATGGTCGTAGCCACCAATCTGAAAGTGACATGTATATGAACATGATCATGTCACATCATCTTGCAACTTGGACTTTTGTGATTTGAGCCCAGGGTCTTACACTCCAACATGACCCGATCAAAGTACAAATTCTAAGATGTGAATAGATGTCTTGACGTCGAACATGCTAGAAAATCGCTTGATTACCAGCCGATGATGTAAAATATTAACAAGTGCAAGAGAAACCACCAATAATGACAATGGTCCTCAAGGTACTATTAGCACAATTCACAGAATGTGAATAAAGGAACTGTAGTTGAACACCCGTGAAATCACCCGATCGAAAGCCAATTAAGTGAACTTGTTGTCAAGTGCGAAGAACTTGTCATTAGGGCATGCAAGCTCTAAGGTACTGGAAGGGAGTCTATCAGTCAACTTCCTGGATAATGAGCTGAAGTCGATAGGAAGTGACCATGTCGAAGAAGGGCCATGATGTATCCCACATCATCGACAAGAGACAAAGGGATGCAAATGATTTTGGATGATATAGAGAATCAAGAGTAAGTGTAACTATAGAGGGACTAACTCTTGAACATATCGACAACACGATTTTGGAATTTGACAGCTTTTGGACCCATATGATCAGTGGTCATGATGATGTGGAAGAGATCAAATGGAAGGAAAAAATGAATGTCCCAACCCAGAAAGGTCAATGATAAAAAGGAGGACATCCCAACCCAAAATGAAATAGAAAGTGTCATGTTCAAGAGTGAGCTGCCGACATAACTGATAGAATTTCCAAATTTCCCCCCACCATTTCTGGAAGGTACTCCAATTATTTTTTAATCGCAAGATTGAAAGGGATAGCATATGCTTGCATTATAAGTTCATCCTTTGGACAAATTCGACCTAGTAAGTTTAACGAGCCCTAGGAAGGTGAATCTCATGTTTGTCATGGTGACGAATCTGACTTCGTTTAATATTTTAACGAGTCTGACAAAGGTGGAACTCAGTATCTTTTTCATGTTTAGAGAGTTTGAAAAAGACATGGAAAAGAAAACCCCACATGTTCCCTTTTCATACATTTGTGTCCCTTGAGCCCGAAAAGGTAGAAAATGATACTTGAGAGAACTGCTTGACCATTTCAGTCAAGGAGTACCTCTTTTGTAAATAGTGCATCCCAGTCCGAAAAAGGGGTAAACATATAATGGGTGCACGAGGTTTCACACCCGTTAATGAGTTCAAAATGAAAAGAGCTCGACAATCTTTTCGTATTTTTTAAAGGGACAGAAAAGAGCTTGAAAGTAGACCCCCCATTTTATTCTCTTTAACGAGTCAAAAGGGAAAAATACTCCGCAATCTTTTCATTTTTTACGAGTCAAAAAAGAGCTTAAAGGTGACTTGTCTTGGAGGAACGAGTGGTATAAAGGGTAGAAACTAGTTCCGGCAATGGTGGAACTGCTCAAAACATGTAATGGTCAAGAGGCTGGCTAATAAAACCACTCATCATTGCGGTCCCTCAGGAAAGGGAAAACAACCAAGTGAAAGCATATGATCAACCAAAGAGATGGTGGCGATGGAATGAAACAAACAAGGCTCATCTAGTGGAAATTAGTTGATAAAAACGGAAATCATGAGGTGTAAATTAGGCATGGGTTCATTTTTACACAATCTTGAACCATGGAGAAATCTACTTGGATTCGGTTTCATGTTTACAAAAGCTTGAAACCAAAAACTATGCTTGTTATAAGTTTGCATGCCTCCAGCATAATGACTTAATCGAGGTACATGCCCCCCAACCTTCATTTCAGTCAACTAGGTAGATGGAATGAAGGTCCACTTTCGAGATCTTGGAAAGACTCAACTCTGATTTTACGAGACCTTAATAAAAGACTTGATTTGGAAACGGGAGTTGTTTCATTTTTTGAACGAAGTTGACATAGTAAAAGAACTATACGGACATTTGTTTCATTTTTTAACGAGGTTGATACAGGAAGAAACTATCCTTGGGACTCGTTGATTCATTTTTTAATGAGCTTGACACAAGACAAGGAACTATGCTCACATCCCTTGTTTCATATTTTAAGGAGCTTAACATAATACAAGGAACTGTGCTTCACTCCTTGATTCATTTTTAATGAGGTTGTCACAAGATAAGGAACCATTCTCATGACTCCTTGTTTCATTTTTTAATAAGGTTTACATAAGGCTAGGAACTATCCTCATGACTCCTTGTTTCATTTTTTAACAAGGTTGATGCAGGAAAAAACTATCCTCGCATGCTGTTTCATTTTTTTTTTTTTTAAACAAGGTTGACACAGAAAAAAGAACTATCCTAAAAATCTAATCATGGACCATATGAGAACATGGCTCCCAAGAGGTCCTCACTAGATGAAAGAACCACACTTCGGGAGGAATACATGTCCTTTGGTACCAAAGATAGATCGGGTTCCAAAGTCCACAGTACATAATGTACTATACCATCTGAGTGATCATCAGCAGACACAAAGACGGAATGGGTAGCCACATAATTGACCTGTCGTGGGGAAGGTACTGCTTGCAAACAAGAGCTGATAGGGGATGATGGTTGTAAAGGAGGCGCCTGGTGACAAATGAACGACAATTAATCAATGGTCATTATTATCCCTTCATGCGGAAAACAAACCACACAAAAAAGTGAAGAAATAAGAGCTCCCATGACATAAGCATAGTCGCGTCCAAGGAGAAGATTGAAATCTAATAGACCTTGGACTACCATCATGTCTATATAGACGGTCTTTCCTCCCAAAGTAATAGGGAACTTCAGAAGGATCCCAAAGGGCTGACTGGTTCCTCCGTTGAAGGCCAACAGATTATGAGTGACAGGCACAAGCTGCGGGGAACCCAAAGGTTGCCAAGTAGTAGAAGATATGATACTAATAAACGTGCCTTCATCTAGTAGAGTGCCATGTACTACCATATTATAGGCTTGTACTGTGATATGGAAAGGCACATAAGATGGGAGGTAGAATGCAATCAATTGACTCCAATCAAAAGAAGCAACAAAACTACTTGGTGGGGGTATCATATGATTTCCCCCATGTTGTATAGGAATAGGAGAAGGATTCTACTGAACAACTGGGATGGGAGGGTCACTCTTTGATTCATGGGAGTCTGAGGTGATGAGAAGAACATGAGTAGTATGATCACTACTCTCTTCGGGAATAGAGTGAAAAACTAAAGGCAGAGCCAATTCAACACTTTTTTTTACCAATGGTTGGTTGGGAGCAGACACAAAAGTGTCATGCTCAGGAAGAGCAGGATGGGAAAGAGATGAATCCAAGTCAATCTGTTTACCAACTAGGAGAGGGTTAGAAGAAAGCTTCTGATAACCAACAGGAAGTTGGGGTTGAGGAGCTATAAGTTTTTCCAAAACTTTGGAAGCTTTATCCATAAGAGGAAAAAGGTGAAGAAGATTCTCTCCTTCACATAACCTACGGGGGAATCTAATATTTCCCTTCTTCTTACCATCATTAGTTGAAGGCATAACATCGACCTGATCTCCATAGGTCGACAGGGATGGTCGATTCAGGTTTCGAGACCACACCTCTAAGACTCTGGGAATGCTAGGATAGTCTCGAAGGAGATGGTCACCCCTACATAGCCTGCAAGGGAATTTTATTTTTCATGAAGTATCAAAAGGTTTATTGATGAGGGGTGCATTTGGAGTAATAGTTGCACGATTGGCCTCTTGCTTATTTGACTTCTTCTTCTTCATCTTTTTCTTATTCTTCTTAGTCTCTTGGTTACTTGATTTCAAACTTTCACCAAGTGCAGTAGAAGAGGAGAGTGAATAAATGGGGGAAGAAAGCAAGGGGTCAACCTTAGAATCATAATGACGTGATTCGAATGAAGGAGATGGTAGGGTAGGAGTTGGGACACTTGGGACCACTGAGGTCGAAAATAACCAGACAGGTAAACCAACGATTAACCCAGGGAGGGACAACGTTGCCATATAAGGAGCACCGACATTTCCAAAAGAGGGAAAAGGACTAGGATTCCCATCCAAGGGGAACCCTTTACTAGCAGACTCTAGGAATGTTTCCATCAGAATCGACCCTAAAGAATCACTAAGGAAGATAACTTTAACCAGGAATATTTCGTGGGAAATTAATTGTAAGACAATGAAACACAATTTTTCCTTTTCATATTTTAAGAGTCGAGAAAAGGATGAAAGATAAATCTAGTCGCTTTTGAAATTAATGATCTCCAAAGGACAAGTTCTCAATGATCTTTTCAAATTTAAAGAGTTAGTAAAGATAAAAAATGACTGATCAAGGTATTCTAGGAAAAAGGATTACCAGGTAACCGTGAACTACAGAATATCTCCCAGTGAACTGATAAGTGCAGGCATGCAATCTCCCAAATGTTGTGTTTGGTGAATCACGTTTACAAGGTAGTAGACTTGACTTCATATGGATAAAGGATCATAGCTAAGTGGGGTCTCCATTTATATACTCGATGGTACAGGGACCACAAGTCCATACTAGCGCTATCTAGTTCAAAGTGAACGACAACTGCTAGGTTTAAAGATGCTGGAACATGTCTCTAGCCTAGACCACTAAATGTGAGTATTAAGTTTCAATGCTTCCTTAGGTTAATTCAATAAATTTTAATGGTTGATCTTGAATTAGGTCTCAATTTTGAGGCCCTACCACTGTCATCTGACAAAAATCCTACATGCAGCTATATGAGAGAAGAGTTCTTTGTCTTCGATGAAAATCAACACTAATTGTTGTCTTATATAGGCCTGACCCAAGTTTACAAGAGTTATTTAGCCAAACAAATCCTGTAGCTACTGGTCCTTTCGACAGCAACCCGCGAAGCGTAGACTAAGGTCTCACCTGAGGTAGCAGGAGAGGGTGCTGGAACCAGGTTTCCACACCCTAGGGATGTCTTGGTGTGGTCTAGAGGTTTCGTGCACTGGTTTATAGCTCCACGCTGCTCGGTACTCACACAGATCCAACTTGAGTATATATTTCTTATTAGTGCGCTATTCTATTAGATGACGTGGTTATCAATTACCAAGGTCTTTAAGCAAATGTTTAACCAACACAATTTATTCGCGCATTAAAATAAACCCAGATTTATACTCATTCCAACCATAAGCTGATAAGATTAAACATATATTATGACAGTTTAGAAGAAACATAGAATTCCAGAAGCAACTTATCTTTATTTCCACTTTGTCCTTAATACATCCAGATCCGCCTTATGCACTCAGCTGCAGGGGTCCACGCACACAACTGTGGACTTTCCAGGCCTCTGCGCACACAGCTGCAGAGCCTCTACCTACTATCCCAATCCCTTGACTCGGACTTAAGGATGCTTTCCAAATATCTTTTTCAACAACCCATTACATTTCATATTATTAAAACTCTACTCCCTCTACCCATAGAGCCTCGCTCTATTTATACCCTTCTTTGGCCCGTGATCCCTACGTGGGTCGATTCTATTTACATTATTTTTGGGCAGACTACCCTTTGACTCGACCTATTATGATTTGCGCTCCGCACTTCCTGTGAAATCTTTATCCTAACTTTACCCAAAATATCCAGCTTCGTGCGCTTTAATCATTGTGCGGGGCTTCTGCTACCCGACAGTCACCCAACACAATCATCGTGACTTGTCCTGAGTCACTCGGCTAGCACAATAATCCTCTCACATAGGGCGGTTAGCATCCTCTATGCCTCACTTGTTCCAGCAGCAAATTCTTCTATCATCCGTTGCATTATTTCCACGTGTGTGGTTGTCAACTCAGTCTTGAGTGGCGCTGCCTCAATGGTGGCGTACTCGCTTTTCATCTGAGCTACCCTGCACTCGACGGTGGTTGAAACTACAAATGCCTTATCCAACCATGGCTGGAGACAATCTTTAATCATGACTGCTTTCTGTTGGGCCACGTCAACCTGGATCTTTAGGTCCTGGGCCTCCCTTATCCTGGACAGGCGCTGCTGGATAATGACAGTTGACACGGTTCCTTTGATCCTATCATAAGATTCCTGAATCTCTCGAGCTTTGGTTTCCAAGTGCTAAAGGGTTGGGTCCCCTTGAAGGGTCGTGAGTGTGATAATCGACTGTGTGAACAAGTCCATACATTCCTTCATTTTTCTTGTAAGAATTCCGTGGGCGACGGTGATGATGTTCATGCACTGCTCCACGATATCAGGGGGCGTCGCTAGCTGAGTCTGCAATTTTAATTTTGCAATATGCACACTAAGCTCCTGATGGATCCATGTAGCCTCCTCCTTAGCATTACGGAACCCAGTAGCCAGCTTCTGAACTTGGGTCTCAAGAAGGAGATCAGCTGTAACCTCCAATTCAGGGGCACTGGAGCAAGCTTCCACGACAATCTGTTGCATTTGGTAGTTCTGTGTGATGACTTTGTCCCGTTGGATGCACAATTGTTCGAGATTGATTTTTTGTTCCTAGAGGATTTGTTCAATATGGCCTTCTTGAGTGCGGAGCTCTCTCATGGCACTGTCCTGGAGCTGTTGCAAGCTTTCATGTGGTAAAGCAGCTATATTGAGTCCCAGTCCTGTAAACTGTCCCAGTACAACTTTGTCCTGTGTGTTGTCAATGATCAACACACCTACTAGAATTGCAACATCATAGGTGACTTGAGTCTTCTGTAATGGTTCTGTAGTTGCCATACTAGAACCCTTGGTAGCAGTACTTCCACTTGTGGGCGTGACGTGGATTCCTAACGTCTGTAATTGCGTACAGAGCTCCCCCAACACAATCTGCTACTTGGACATGGCTTCATCGATTTCATCTTGTGTGGCCTCATGAATGACATTTTCGATGTCATTTAGGTCACCCTCGGTTAGGGTGGTCACTTCACTATCTTTCTTAGAGGCCTTCGCCTTCTTCCGTGGCTTCAACCACTCAAGTGTTGTTGAGCACTTTAAATGAACCCCCGTAGTAGTGGATGGAGTATTTGTTGCGACTGGCTAGGTGGTTTCCTTATGACTGCCTTTGTTCTTTGTCGACGTCTCCTCACCAGGTTGGATCTTTCCGGCTGTTGTGAGTGCCACCTCCCGAGCTGCTTTAACTTGTGCGACCAATAGTGCATTCCGCTTTTGTTCACAGCGCACTTGGCTTCCTCCTTTTTTTCTGAATAGCGGCTTCGTCACGCTCTTCTACCAAGGGTCCGCTCCAGGTCGTTGGCCAAGTATCCACAATCTCGTCAATAACATCACTAATGGCAATAAACCAGAGTGATGTCCATGCCTGGGCTGGGTCCTTTCGTGCCCTGATGTAGACATGATGCATGTCTTCTTTAAATTCGACAATGTGCTTCATGCTTTCATATATTTTGTCAGTTAAATGGGGTAACTGATTAATCCACTGCCACACAGTTGTGTCCATTAATATCCAAAATATTTTGATATTGTGAATTCGTCCTGCATCCCTTGTCACCCAAAGGGAAGCATATTGAGCGGCTTCAGGCCATTCCAGATCCAAGACTGGAAACTGGCTTTCATCGGGTAGGTCAGTGGCGATCATCATGATGGATAAGAGAATCCATGCATAATGGAATCTCATGCCTTTCTCCTGCACATCGCGCCAATTGGTTTGAAACTCTTCATAAAGGAATTGCAACCAATTGAACCATATACTGGCTGTGCATTGCTCAGCAAGAGTGATAACTACGGTGGTGACCTCAGTGCCAAGGCATTTCCTCATGACTTTCCCTACCAGTAATTGGGTGACAACGCAAACTGCATTGTCTGAGATACTATCAATGATATACCCTCGCAGTCCCTTAGCGAGTTGGTACTTCTTTTTTAGTCGTTCAATCATCGTGACATCGTTACCCTTATTAGTGATCTCCCGAGGGTGTCTCCCATCACAGGGTGGGTGCAAAACATGATGAACCAGTTCCGTTGTGATACAAATGGGTTTACGAACCCATAATATATCCTCATGGATTAAATAGAGCAACTTCTTTATAACCAACATGGTAATAGGGGGCCAGAGAAAGTGAGGAATCGACAAAAGACCGAGTAACCCAGCCTTCTCCACCTCTTGTAGCCATGCCTTTGGCTACAGGGTTCTCACCATTCCTTTTATCTTCCAGTCCATTAGTTCATCCATCATCAGATGGGGAAACTTTACTATGTCTGCAAGGTCCCAATCTTTGAACTTCATTGTCGCAACTCGGCCAACCACTGAGTTTTCCACTAGCACACCCTTGGGTAGCGACAGGGTGACGATTACAAAGTTGAATTCATCCAGATTTGCAGGTACTTTGGCCTTCCCTTTTCTTGGGGGCACATACTTGGGCTGTCGTACTGGCTGTATGGGGTCTTCATAAGGGGGGACTTCTTCGATGTATGTGGGCAGACCCTCATCTTTGTCCTCGCTTTTAATTATCACAGTTTTAGCCTTCTCCTCCATCGTGAATTTTCGAGACGGCAGGTGCCGATGCGATATTCTTATTGGGTCTGGGCTTTGAGGATCCTTCTTGGTTTGCAGCGTTCGGGGAGATTTTGGGAGCTCGTTGGTCTGCGGCATGGCTGTCTGTAGCCTATCCGCGGTAGGATCTTGTGCCTTTAGAATTGCGTCTTGGTAATATTTGGGCAATGCGTGAAACCATGAACTATTTCTGAATTTCTCGTCATTCATCATGCTGTTGACGCTGGGTGGTTTTCTTGCAGAGCAAGAAGATGTGGTGGCGTGACCCCGACCTTGATTATATATGATTTGACATTCCAAGTTGGCTGCTTGCCCTTTCGGTAGTTCATAAATTCTATTTCGGTGGTTATTCCTCTACTTTAATTGCCCCCCGCCAGCTTTGTAGTTCTTTAAATGGGTCATTATTTCATGAATAGTACCTGCAATGGTCGCTTTCCATATTTCCTTTGCAGCAGCAAGTCCCCAAGGACGCAAATGTAGCTTTTGTATGTATGCGATGGATTTGTCGCGTGGCTCCTCAGCAGCTTGGTTCATTATCCCATGGCCTCTTTCAACTAGATGGGGCACTAGGGCTGGGTCTTCGATGGATAGTCAGGTGGGCGAACCCCTAGTACAAGTCTTCCATTTCTCGACTAGCCTGGTTTGCGTGCACCCTATGCGTTCCTTCGATCCTACTACTGAATTATGGTGTGCGATTCCCCGTTCTTCTAGGTGCAGTCACAATGATGCTAGTGGGGTAAATGATTGTAACAAGGTAGGAGGGCCAACCACGTTGGTTTCCTTTGGTAATTCCTTTCCGTAATCCAGGTAGGCAACTTCTAACTGTAATTCCACAATTGCTTTGTCCAGCTTCCTATTTCGTGCGCAGAGTTGGGCCCCAGTTTCTTCTAACATATCAAGTTGGATTTTCCCATGCATAATGGTTGCCCAAAGCTACTGAATTCCATCATGGAAATTATCACCAGTGGAGTGAGTTGTACCAGCAGTGTTTAGTCTAGCTTTAGAGAGATGGTCCCTCCCGGCGTTGTGACCTGGTGTTCTGCATAGGTCTGGTTGGGTTTTCAGTCGTCTGATGCACATCCATATCTTTTGAACTACCGCTTTATGCCATCGTGGCTGTGTGTATGTCCTCTAATGCAAACTTGAAACCGCTACCTATACCCCATTTTCTGCGACTGCCCCCCATGTGCACACAACCTGTCTTTTGCCACATTGGGTTGCTCCTATATTTCACATAACGTATCGGGAGGGCCAAGTTGTGCTTCGATGATCGTGCAATTCTCCTCTAGTCGTGGTCTTTCTTTTGTCGTTACGCGTCGTATCGACCGAGTCACCATATTGCAGTTGAGTGTCATAACTGCCTACAACCGATTCTGCCATCGCTCTGCCTCCTCCTCAGAATCCATGGTGCAGATGCTATCACATTCCCACGAGGGTCTTCTATTATCGACAGACTGCATTTGATCTAAGTCGTGCGTTGTTATCTGATAAATGCAATCTAGTTCGTCGTCACTTCCTTCGTTGCATACGGGTTTAGTATAGTGTTCCCCTTCTGCTGGGTTCAATGGAACTACTACCCGTAGTGACTTCTTTTCAAATGTCATCTTGTATCTCTTCAAGTTAATGATTCCTTTCATGTCTGTGGCCCAATCAATTCCGAGTAGTGCAGGGTAAGGATTGTTGTCATCCACAATCTCTATGACTTCAAAATCGGTCTGGGTACTCACGCTGTCGATATCCACCGTCACTCTTTGCAATTTGCCCATTAGTAAGATCTTTTGCTGGTTGGCCATTCATAATTGAATTAGGGACCATTGCAGTGCGGGCTGCCCCATACGCTCCTAGGTTTGTTTAGGCAATGCATTTGCATCCGAGCCTAAATCTAGGATGGCTTGATCCATTTCATAGTCACCAATTTGTGTTGTTAGTCTCATCTCTCATCCAATGCACATAGCGTGTCTCCCTATCTTCTGAATGACCTGGAGTTCATCGGATTCGGTGCACCTAGTGATCAGCTCTTGCAATCCTTGCACAGCGTTATGGTCGCGTAGCAACTTCATGCAGGTTTCAAGAAAGGTAGTGATCATGGAGGAATCCACTCCAGACTCCATTTGATCCCTCCTACTTGGGGTAGGCACTTTCGCGAAGCTCTACTGAGCTTCTTTTGACCCCATCTTCCCCTATTCCATCTTAGTGTTATGTTCATGCATAGGTGTGTTGCACCCTCTCCTGCCTTCATTGCCCCCTATAGTTGCGCCGCTTCTTAGTACCATATTTATAATAGGTTCCTCTTCGCGAGGTTCCATGCAGATCATCTGGATATTCTGAATTAGTGGAGATTGGAGGACTCCCTTTTCGCTCAATTGGGCAATTAAGGTTGGATAGTCCACTAATTCGTGATTAAACTACTCACAGTAGGGACACGAGATCTTAGTTGGGTTAGTGCAGTCGCTAGTGTAGTGCCCCTGTCCACCACAATTATAGCAAATTAACTATCCTCGGCCCCATCCAGGCCCCAATCCTCTTCTCTAGCCACGTCCTTGAAATCCTCCCCACACTTCAATCTGCATCTGGTAGGCTGGGGTTCTCTTTAGCGTTAAGTCATAACTTCAACTCGTGCACTCATCGTGACCCACCAATCGACAAAAGTTGCAATACAACTGTTGTGAGGTCTAAGTATACTTTTGTAATAAGTGGCAGTTATCTATCGCATGCTTCCCGCCCTCCTAGAAAATCGTGCACCAGAGTGCCTGTGTAGTACTTGGTCCTACTTGTACTTCTACTTTTAACGGCATCGGGCCTCCTCCCGCCAAATAGTTCGAGAAAACCGGACAATGATCCTTATCATGCGCTTGGCTCTTACATTTAATACACCCTAGTTCTGGGCATACCTCTAGTTAGGAAACTCTTCCTTGCTTCAAACTCTGCACTTCCAGGCTCAAGTTTTGAAGTTGCGCGTGGTTTCGTTGCACTCCCAACCCTAGGTTCGGTATTGGGGTTGCGTGTAATCTCATTGCTGTTTCGAGTGCCTCGGCTTGGGTTGAGACCTTATGCTGTGACAACGCCATCCTCAGATGGGGCGTTAAGGATGCCACAAACCACGCACAATGCTACCCATTTGTCAAAGTTATGTTAGCTTCGCGAATAGTACTCTTTAATCTCTGGTCTAGATCCCACGGAGTTTCACCAGGCAACATTGCTATCTCCTTGAACCCAATGACCAACTGGGTTTCAAACTTTGGTCGGCCAAACTCTTTATTAAGTGCGACCTGTATTGCCACTATCCCCTCATTCAGATGGTCAATTGAGTATTTTATGTACCATGTCAGTGCACAGTCCTATAGTGCACTGACCAGTGTGGCCTTTTTAATGTTTTCATTCGTTATGCCTTGTGCGTCCCATACAGATTTTATCAGAAACTAGAATTAACTTGGCTCTTCATTCCCTACACCCTGAAATGTTGGTAACTTGACTGCAATCGCCATCCCAGCTTTTGGTGGTGGAGGAGTTGGAGGGGGTGTTAGTGTGGATGGACTCGACACTGGTGAAGCAGGTGGTGGTGTAGATGGAGGTGGTATTAGTGGGAAGCATTCTTTAATCAATATGACCGCACTTCCTAGCGAGAACCTAGCGAGGTCGTCCTCGCTTTCTTGCGAGAGAGAAATCAAAGGTATGTTTTCTACTTCTCCTATTCTTTGATAACCCCTTCCACTCTGCGTTAGTCCAGACATCAATATACACGCAGGATTTGGTTTTCGCACAACAACATCTTAATCCAAGTATTCAATGATTTGATGTATCTACCCCGCAGTCCTTGAAGAAATTGCCTTTCTACTTCGTTGTAACTTATGGTAGTGTTTATCGCAAATTTAGTGATAAATCCCCCTATGACCCGATCTAACTAGTGGTCTACTGCGCATGCAAGTTTCTCTTCAGAAGCTTCCAGCCTGTGCACCAGTTCTGGAGTCCACACTATCGGCTAGTTTAATTTGCACCTTCCCACGCTATCAACTAACTTCGCGATCCACTCGTACAATTCTATCTGGAATGTTACAAAGAAGATCTCGTGTATATCCATGAATATATAGCGATCCAACCACCATTCCTTCGATATCCACGAGTGTCTGTTTTCTTGAACTGCGAACTTGTGAAGCTTCAGATCCCACCAATCTTTGAGTTCTTTCTTTGTAGGATTCTAGTGTTCCCACATTAGACACCCCTTAGGTAGATCCCAGTCCTAGAAATGGAACCAATTGTTGGCTTATATGGGCGTGATCCAGGTTTGGAAAAGTTATTTAGCCAAAAAAATCCCGCAGCTACCAGCCCTTTTGGCAATATCTCGCAGAGTGCAGACTGAGGTCTCACCCGAGGTAGTAGGGGAGGGTGCTAGAACTAGGTTTCCGCAACCTAGGGATGCCTTGGTGTGGTCTAGAGGTTTTTCTCACTGGTTTATAGCTCCGCACTGCTCGGTACTCGCACAGATCTAGCTTGAGTATATCTTTCTTATTAGTGTGTTATTTTATTAGTTGATGTGGTTATCAATTACCAAGGCATTTAATCAAACATTTAACCAACACAATTGATTCACGCATTAAAATAAACCCAAATTTATACTCATTTCAACCATAAGTCGATAAGATTAAAAAGATATTACGAGAGTTCAGAAGAAACACAGAATTCCAGAAGCAACTTATCTTTATTCCACTTTGTCCTTAATACATCCAGATCCACCCTACACACTCAGCTGCAGGGGTCTCTGCACACAGCTGCGGACATTCCAGGCCTCTGCACACACAGCTGCAGAGCCTCTACCTACTACCCTAATCCCTTGACTCAGACTTACAGACACTTTCCAAATATATTTTTCAAGAACCCATTACATTTCATATTATCAAAACTCTACTCCCTCTACCCATAGAGCCTTGCTCTATTTATACCCTTCTTTGGCCCGCGATCCCTACATGGGCCGACTCTATTTACATTATTTTTGGGTGGACTACCCTTTGACTCGACCTATTATGATTTGCGCTCCACGCTTCCAGCATAATCTTTATCCTAACTTTACGCAAAATATCTGACTTCACGCCCTTTAATCGTTGTGTGGGGATTCCGCTACCCAACACTAATTGAGGGATAGAGAGCACACAATCAATGCAACAATCAAAGAATGAAATATTTAACTAAGATATTTCCTAAATGCACTTAATCTTCCCTTAACAAAAAAATAAGTTTCATTCCATTTCCATGCCTATGATGATGAGATTCTAGCTTCTCAATAACGCTACTAATGCAATATTTTCACTTAAGTAAACTAGAATGATGTTCTTTTTTTCATAAAATGCAAAAGAAATCTTTCATATAAAGCACTTTAATGAAAATTTTTCCAATTCTAAACAAACAAGCATCGATCAAACCCAAAGCATGATAAATGAAACTAAAAGCAACTTCTTCCCTGAATCAAACAAACAAAACACATAAATGCTTCAATTGACAAACCAAACAATGTAATCTACGCTTGGAAAGAGAAAAGGGACACTCGAAAGAAGAGAACAAATGAGACTCTTTCACTCATTCAATTGAAAATGAAGCAATGAATATGTTGCGACTAAAACATGGATTAAATGAAGCATTAAATAAGTGACTTGACACAATGAGTAAACAAACAAATGAATGGTAATCAACCTAGATGCCCTAGGGTCATAGAAACCATCCAAAAAACTAAAAAAAAAAATCAAGCAATGAAACTTCAAGTCAATCAATCAAACAAAACTAGCAAACAAAGCATCCTAGTCACTTCTGGGAGGAAGAAGAGAGTCTAAGGGTCAAGACACACTGGCACTGGAATGAGAGAAATTCTGATCTTTTTCTGAACTCAGAGACTGGAGTGACTACCTAACTGACAACTAGCACTGATAGTTCGGACCGGCACGACTGATCAGTACTAGAACTAACGCTGATGACCAGATCGGCATGACTGCTCAACTGACAATGAGCGTCGATCGAGGGATTCAAACAAAAAATAAAAAATAGCTTCACATAGGGCCAGACTTAACACATCAGAGGGTGGGATCAACCAAGCAAGCACACAAACCAAGCTAGATGAAGCTTTGTAGTTAGAGAGAACACAACCTAAACAAGCCACAAGGTAGAAATCAAGAGAGCAAGACAAACTGGTTGAGATCTAGGGTGAACCCTAATCTTCACCTACAGGCATCAGCGCGAATGCTTAACTGACAACAAGTGCCAGAAGGGGGTCAACGCGACTATTTCTGAGTATATCGCACTGATCGGTGTGATTGTCAATGAAATAAGCATGCTAACCGAGGATGCAAGGAAAAAATAATTTTTTTTTAAAAGGCTGAGACCAAACTTGATACTGTAAATTTTAGACCCAGAGTAGTAAACAAGGAAAAGGAGAAAGGACTAAAGGGAAATGGTGATACTGGAAAAGTTCACACAAAACCATGAAATTACAAACAAGTGAACATAAGGATTGGTTCCCCAATGGAGTCGCCAATTTGTGGTGAAGTAAAATTCTAAGTGCGGACACAAAAAATTCCTCTAGCCTGATAGTGGGTCTAGCCACAAACAAGACATTCTATGGAATATTTCCTTAGGTTAGAACCAATTTAGAGGGCCTACCTCTTAGTAC
This sequence comes from Pinus taeda, assembly GCA_000404065.3. Classification (NCBI taxonomy): domain Eukaryota; kingdom Viridiplantae; phylum Streptophyta; class Pinopsida; order Pinales; family Pinaceae; genus Pinus; species Pinus taeda. The sequence continues at coordinate 4,829 of APFE030631882.1, read as the reverse complement.
ACTTATCCCATTTGCTGATGACCTTTCTTGCTCGCTCCAACTATCTCCTGTTTCCTTCTTCGAACACCCGAAACAAGTAAACAACAACAAACAACAACCATGATAATAGACAAATTGTAATTCAACCTACTTAACAAGTGAAGAAGCATTAAGCCATAAACATGTGAGATGACACATTATTTAGGAAATCAATCGATAGTTGTATATATATTAAATCAAGAAGAGATTACAACCATTGTCTTGACGTTGCTGTTCTCCTCCAACAAATCTGAGTTCCCACACACTTCCTTTAGCATTCCACAATGGCCTCAACAATGGTAGTTTTAAGGCTCTTCCCTTTAGTCTTCACACTAGAACAAATTCACACTTCTCCCTCACACACAACTAGAGAGCTACAACTATGAATAACTTGTTGATTACTTCCAAACTTAATTAGTACTAGCACACCAACACTAGCCTATGCTAGGGAAAGACGGAGGTTTATATAGCATGAATGGATGGGAGATGGTTCCTCTTCTCATGGGATAAGGTCTTATCTCTTGAGGTAGTTCCATCCTACTAGGGCAAAGGAGCCCAAACTAACATCCTCAACTCCATCCTTCCCAACCATTTACCAAACTTCTGTTACAAAGCTTCTAGAGTTGGAAGCTTCAGCTCCTTATTTAAAAAACTTTTCAAAATAGGATTGGTGCGATTGGAACAAAGCTCAGTCACTTTGGTCAGTGCTAGGGATATTTTTAATCCCTGCATATTGGTGAGAGGAGGACACTGCTCATTAGCGTTGGTCTTGTGAACTAGGAAAAAGAAAAGATTTTTTGGAAATGGTGCAAACGAGAATTGTTTTGCTGATGAAGAGTGACACAATGGGAGTTTCTTCATGAAGGGGAAGCATGTAGGGTTCACTGTAGAGGTTCTCCAAGATCATGGGACAGGGAGTACAGGGACAGTGACAAAATTATGTGTAACACTCCTCCCATATCATTTCTATTATGTTGAATGGGACTCCTACCCCCACTTTTAATCCAACTTGGGGCCTAAGGCAAGGCGATCCAATATCTCCTTTTCTGTTTATTATTGTTGTAGAAAGGTTGGGCCGTTATATTAAAAATGAGGTCAGATAATCTAGTCTTAGAGGCTTGAGGATCTAGGGTAACGAATTAGCCATCACCCACCAACAATTTGTGGATGATATCATGCTATTTTTCCAGGTCTCCCTAAGGAAATCTCGTCAAATAAAAGCGATTCTTATCACTTTTATGGAGGCTTTTGGGAAAAATATAAACAATGAAAAATCTTGTATTTTCTTCTTTAATACCCAGGCGAATGTCAAGACCCATCTAGCCATGATATTTGGGTTTAGTACTGTAAATCTCCCATATAAATACCTAGGTATGCCCCTATATGATAATCCTCTAAAATCATCCCGCTAGCAACAAATCCTCCAAAAACTATAGCGAAAGCTACACTGTTGGGCCTTTAGATTCCTCAACTTAGCTGGCAGGACTGTTCTTCTTAAATTTGTGCTGCAATCGATACCCATTTACCAACTCTCAAGCATGGTAGCCCCTAAAGGGGCATGCTCCAAAATGGTTGATATGTTCAAGAAATTCTTGTGGGGAGGGGCTCAACAAATCAGAAAATGGGCACTGGTATCCTCGTAAAAAAGAAAATGGAAGGAGGGATGGGCCTGAGAAACCCTTATAACTTTGATCAAATAATGGGCAAAAAACTATGGTGGAGATGGGTATGATGTGGAAGGGACCTACGGAAACAAATATTGACAATAAAATATAATATTCCTGAGAGAAATGAGGACATTCTGAGATATAGAGACCCTCCAAAAGGATTAATAGTCTGGAACTTGGTAGCCCAAAACGGACACCTCATAAACCAACATGCCTCTTGGGAGATCCGTAATGGTAGAACAACAATATTTTGGCTGGACTCTTGGCAACAAAGAGAATGCATGATAGAAAAGCAAGAACTCAGGGACATATATCTATATACCAGTGACATGAATATACACTTGGTGGAGCAATTCTGGAAAGAGGACCAAGGAATGGGAAGCTGGAGGAGATGGAAAAAGAAGGAAGATTGGGGCCACGCCATTGAGACTGACCAATGGACAACACTAGACAAAGAGCTGAGATCTAGACAATTAATGATTCCAAATGATCCTGATATCTTGAGATGGGGGCATACTACAAATGGAACCTTCACCATAAAAGAATCATATGACATTTAGGAAGGATAATGTCAAGACAGGCAAGACATCATATGGAAAAAAATATGGAAGGGAGGATGGTGGCCTAAGGTAACTCATTTCCTTTGGCTGGTCTGTAAAGGGTGGATCCTAACCTGGGATCAATTGCAGAAAAGGGGTTTTTAGGGTCCTTCCTTTTGTTGGCTCTATCATTAGCATAGAGAAGATCTTGAGCACATGCTCAACACATGTCCGTTCGTTGAACAAAAATGGAAGCAAATGAAAGGAGTTTTTGAAGGAATGGATCGAGATTAGAATAGCATTAAGGAAACAATCCTCCTTTGGAGGAGCCATATATTCTCAAGCCCAATATTAAATCAAGCATGAGGCCTAGCCTTAGGATTTAATCTATGGGCTATATGGAAAGAGCGGAACCACAGTCTTTAAGAATAAATTCACCGCTCAAGAGAAGGTGTGGGAAGGAATAGTCCAGAACATCAGGGAAACAATCTTAGCTGAGAAATGGAATCAAGAAGATTGGCAAGTTCCCCCCCCAAGAATCTTGAATCCTTCAAAAACTAAACCTATCACTGGAAATGATAGCTCCATTGGCCTGGGAAAAAAACCAGATAGGCTCGATACCCCTGGCTCACTTCACTACTCCTAGAGAAGGATTCATAAAACTCAATTTTGATGGGGCGTCAAAAGGGAAACCGGGAGTGGCAGGCCTAGGTGCCCTCTTTCATGATGCCCAAGCCAACACTCAACTAATTTATGTTGACTCATGCAGCATAGCAAGTAACAACGAGGCATAGTTTGTTACAGCAAGACATGGACTTGTAATTGCTGTCATAATGGGGTATCAAAACTTGGTGGTGGAAGGAGACTCAATTTTGGTCATAAACACTCTAGAAAAGCTGAACAATGGCACCAAATGGGACAACCTCAGCCAAATCTAAAGGACAACTCGACTCATCTAAGAGATAGGAGAATTAATTCAAAGGTTTGGTTACATTCTAGTTCAACATGTTAGAAGAGAAGGGAATAAAGAGGTAGATTTTCTTGCCAATAGGGGATGTAATCATTAAAATGAACCACTAGAAAAACTATGGCCAACCCAACCTTGGGATGAGAGATTTAAAACCCTAGTGGAAATACTAGATCAGAATCATAGGCAAAGCCAGGATAACAGCCTCCCAGAAACACAAGACCCCGACCGAGGTGCGCGTCGGTGGTTGGGACAACCTAGGAATAGTAATGATACATACCTATGATAAATGTACCGCCACTCCCCACACACTCAAGGAGATGGGTGCAGTGACCCTTGACATGAGTGCATGCAATGGTGGTGGGAAAGGTTGAAGGGAAGGCGGCGATATAGGATGTAAAGGAGAGCACGACAGACAAGTGGGCGAAGTTGGCATTTTGGCTTGCAGACGAAGGAGGTGGTGCAAAGGAAAGGGAAGGCGATGAATTCCTTAGCTTCAAGCTTGTAGATGACCTGCAATTGTATACAAGTATGTTTTTGTGGCCTTTCTCCTCCATTGCAATGATGTCATGTTTGGGGTTTTGCTGGTGGGAGAGGGGGGAAAGTAGGAAGGTCAATTGGGGGTTGAGAATCGTTGGTGGCAATGGGGTAGGAAACTGGTTGTAATTGCATGGTTCTACATCTATATCTTGTGTTTATCGTGTATTTCCTGTGGCCTCTATTGTGTTGACCCTGTTCTATTTGGTATGGAGAACTCGGGTACTGTAAACTACGATTGGTGTAGGGTTGGTCGTAGGAGGCATATGGGTGATGGAAAGGAGACAGATGCTGGGGAAAGGAGGGAGTAGTCAATATGTTTCATAGGAGTCAGGCCATACTGCTGCAGCCAAAGAAATTGCTGGGGTAATGGGAAACCCCACCATGAATATGGAAATGCTAGGGACTTAGAGTGGAAAGTGTTTAGTCAATTTAGTGTCCTAAATTACTCTACATAAATTATCGATCCGGCTATCATAAATTGATGAAGTGTAGTGCACTGTTTGTGCTATATGACCCTTCTTAATTTGTTATTTTTATGTTGTTTTGGGGGTTTTTGGGTCCTTTAATCCCTAATGATGCACAATGTAACTATAAAAATCTTAAATCTAACTTTCATAAAGACTGCTAAAAATCTAAAGATGAGAAACAAAAGAGCTTACCAAGGACTTGAGAGAAAATTTTGAGCAAGAAATGAAAATAGAGTTTCTATTCTTGCTTTATCATTATTCCCAAATCATGATCCTCAAAAACTGAAAGTGAAATTGTAACTAGTGTCTAATCTATCTGTTATGAAACCAGCTCACAAAAAGATAGAAAAGAGAGATCAATGCCATAGAATTCAGCCTCTTCGAGGGGGAAACCTCCTTTACATTACACAAATGAACAATTCTTTGATGATTCAAATGACAAAACCTCCTTTCTATATATCGGAGTCTAAGGAGTCACAATATAACCCATCCGACCTAACAATAGTAATATAAAGCCACAAAAATAATAATAGAGGGATTCTATGTGGCACAATAATAACAATATGGGAACAATAGGGGTACAACAATATTAATAAGGGATACAACTACAATAGTAATGGGGTAATCACTA
>APFE030631879.1:8391-21946 GCA_000404065.3 Pinus taeda | reverse complement strand
TCTTGAACTCATCATTTAATATATTAAAATATAAATTTGATAACAATATAATCATTATATTTGAAAATTTCATACAAAAATCACATGTTTTTGAACAAATTATAATTTAACATACAATTAATGAAACACTACAACACAACACAAATATATAGATTTCAACTTTTGTTTATAATATTAGATTTAAGCTTCTCTTTGTAATGTTCTAGTTTATTAAATATATGAGAATTTAGGTTGTCTACAGTTCACAAATGAATGTCATCCTAGTATGTAAATGTGTTTATAAGCATCAAATTTTAAGAGTGGAATTCAAAATTAAATAGTATTTAAATGTGCTAAGATTTAAATTTTGAGATGGGAAATTTAAAATAAATAAAAGCCCTACACATCCAAGTTTTAAAATGCAAAAATTAAATTTCGAAATGTGAGGTTGAAAATTAAATATATCAAAAGCTTTTACATAAATAGTGCAGTAAAAATTTCAAGGTAATATTTTGTTAGCAATTTTCATTATAAAATTATTATGAAAAAAAAAATAACTTCATTAAAAAAAAAAAAAAAAAAAAAATTATTAATTTTCAAAAATAAATAATTTTAAAAATTGTTATTATACAATGATGGCAGAAATAAATTTAAAATTAGAATTTTAAAAACCAAGGCATAGAAAAATAATAATACTAAACCACAAATCATGATAAACACAATAAAAACACTGACACTCCTCCATGATAGCTTTGGTCATTGCTATCCATGAAGGATGGGAGAAGGGGCAACCCCCTCTCAAAAAGAAAATGGTTGACTATATATCTATTTACATCAACAATAATATAATTCTATTAACAGACTACACATCATCTACTTGCTACTTGCTAATCCTATATGATTTGTACCCTCCATCAACCTCCCCTCTCTATGTACCTTGTGTGGCACAATACCTTAATCTTGTAAACAACATTTTCCATATACCTATTTCATATCACAAGAGAATTAAATATTTAGTAGCAATTTTAGTGTGCATTAATAAAAAAAAACAATTACCTAAATATTCTATTGATTAAATTCTTGTGCAGACTTCCTTCTCACCTTCCAACTCAACAAAAAGATGTTACTCTTCTGTTAAACAATATTCCATGTGTGCTCTCCTCCTACCTGTTTCATATCATAAGAAGGTTAAATGTTTAACAACCATTTTATCTTGATGCAACAAATACAAAATACAATTAATTATATATTCTTTCAAATCCAATTCAAAATAAATAAATGGGACACATAATAGAAATTTGGCTTTTATAAATTTCCCTAGGCATTTAGCATGAAATCAAAAGTAATAAACTGTAATATATATTGTTATGCATGCTAATAGAAAGTCTTGAACAACTAAATATCCCCTCTTTTCTCACATAATATCAGCAACCTGAAGGCAAGCCCCCTAAGAATAAGAGGCCTCACACATCTACACCTCATAATTCAAAGTCACAACATAGCAGAAATATTTGTTGTCATATGTTTTGCAATTGGAATCTACTCTATTCCCTTTCCAAAGCATTTATTTTACTGCCTCTTAGAGACCCCTGTAAATATTATTATGGTTTTAATTTAATTCAGTTGACATGAACATCCTCTATTCCCTTTCCAAAGCATTTTGATCTACTGCTTGTTAGAGAAAGTTGTAATTGATATGGTTTTAATTTTATTCAGTTGACATGAACTTCCTTAGATGTCACTGCCATTTCAATTACATTGGTTGGGCTGTAATCTCTCAAACTGAAATAGAAAACAGGCTTATATGGGCTACTCAAAAAAATGACACTAATATGGGCTACCTCCACAAAATTGTTCAGAAATAGAAAACACACTTATATGGGCTACCTCACAAAACTGTTCATAGTATACTGATCAAGAGAGAATAAAAAATGTTGAACCTGTATGACACCATTTCTAAAAGATTGATTTCAAACAAAAAGACAGTAATTTTGGTTCAACCTTTGACAAAATAAAAGTGCCTACCCTAAACTACTCATTAGCACAAATCACAAGACCTATTGCCCCAGAGAAAACGTTGTCCATCTGACGAAACCGTGAGCAGCAATGGGCAGGGGCAGAGGCATGAGGCAGAGGAAGTTATTGCAGAGCCGATTACAGAACAGGGCCTCATTGCCTTGGAGAAACCAAGGGCGCTGACCCTCACGCAAAAATTTGTTTCCATAGCTATGCCAACTGGGGTTGTGTGAGACCATATCTTTGAACGAATCCCCAATTTTTTAAAAAGGTTTTCGTTGATTTAAAATTTATCGGGTTTCTCTAAAAGCAAAAACAAAACAAACGCATGCTGGAAAACATAACTCTGCTCTATTAAAAAAGAACATTATAAAAGAAAATAAACCTGTAACTATCCAAGAACATTGACACCTCTTAAATACAGTCTTAGAAATCCAAGGCATCAGAGATTATGGATCTTTAAATTGGGTTTGGGAAAACTAAAATGCACTTAAACCCGTCCGTTTTATTTATGAATAAATTGTTAATTAAGGAAGCCATAATTTAGATTCTTACCTGCAATACGAAAAACTCATAGCAATCCATAATTATATCCTTCTGCTCCAAACACAAAGCGAGAAGCCATAATTTAGATTCTCACCTGCAATACGAAAAACCCATAGCAATCCATAATTATATCCTTCTACTCCAAACACAAAGCCAAAACAACGAGTATTGGGAAAGCAAATGTGCACAATAAAATGATTAATTCAGATGATCCATTACAAAACCATCTTAAAATACAAATGAAAAATAAAAGGGTGCATACCTTGTCCGAGTGGGATCCCATGTCCTCTTCTCTTCTCTTCTCTTTAGCATTATCTTGCCTCATAACCCCAACCAACTAGAGCCAAACTCCCCTCCCTCCTAACCCAAACCAATTAGATCTAATTTCCTCTACCTCCCCCACCCAAACTGAAAAGAGAAAACCAAAACCAAGCCAAAATAAAAGAAAAAAAAAAAACAAAAACCCAGAGACAGACACAGTAACAATTATTCAATTAAGCATGGCCATGCTGGAAAAACAGCAAAAACAAACCAGGAAACTGGTAAAAACATCTAACAAATCTTATTTCTTCTCTCGCTCAGGCAACTCACAAGTTAAATTCCACGCACTGGTATGGGTCGCCCGATTGTGAAGCTCCACCGTTAGCATGAGATGGAACAATACCAAATGTAAAAAGGCATAATCAAGGAAGCTAGAAAACAACACCCACATGCCTGGCTCCTCTGCGCATTCATTTCCTGTCATAAGGACGGAATGCCCTTCCTCGCCTCGCTTCACCTGTACAACCTCCCTCATGCCGCAGGCTTATACTAATTATATCCATATCGGATGGGATGGGATATTTATGTTTAGGGATTTCACTTCGTATGCTTAAAGATTTTGGAATCCGACCTGGCGGTTATAGATTTTATAAAAATTTGAAATGTGGCCGTTGATTTTGAAATCAAAATTCACCAACATCACCCTCCACCTCCCTATATATATATAATTAAAATATATATTGCTTTGATATTAATGTTTTAATTTCTTCTTTAATTATTATTATTATTTGCTCATGAATATGATAGAGTTTAAAAGGACGGGGTTATTTATTTTTATGATATTATCACGTTAAGAAATATAATGTTGGTTTAATAGAATGGTTTAATCTTATATTGGTGTGTTTTATCTTTTTTCTAGAGACTTGCATATACTAAGAATATTTGTTTGCATCATCAAGTTTATCTCACACTAGACAATTCCAACTAATCTTTCACTTGCACATTAGTTCATTGTGCTCAATATGTTTCTTTTACAAATGCCAAAAAATATTACAATAAACTAACTTGTTCTCTATCAATATCACTCAAAATGCTAACAAACTTCAATTGATCCAATAATCTAACCATGTTTTAAGAGGCACCTTCATACATAACTTGTGCCTTTCCTCCGTGCCTTTAGAAAACAAAATATTATCAAAGGCATACATCCAATACCTACAACTCTTTTTAGCTATAAATGCCTTTATTTTCCTTCCAATCATCCATCAATCACACTGCAATACTTTTCCTCTCACTTCTTCCATCTTCCACATACTTTTCCATGGAAAGAAGTAAATCATGGTGACCTTTGACTAGAGGTCATGGTATTCCCTAATCACATTGGAAAAAAGAAGCATGCTATTAATTCCTACAGTTCTCATGGATTGCTAGGCTATATCCATTTTTGTCTTCTTTCAAACATAATGCTTGTTTTCAATAACTCTAATAGCATCCACACCAATACCGATTTTATCATTGATACACATTCTCTTTCCTCACACACAAGCACCATGACCCGATGCCTCCTTTCAAAGGATTTTGTACAAATGTGTAATCTCTATTTTATGTTCTTGAGTTTTCTTTTGGGGCGGATTACAACAAATCACATGCATACCATATATGCCTCTCCTAGACAATATTTCTAAACTATGGTATTGGGGGTAATCACCCGCTTTTCTAAAACCGAGAATAATATTCTTTTCGATGGGTTAAAATATATTATTTTTATTGGCAAAAAATTGCATCTCCCTCTTCTCTGCAAGAGTGGAGCCATTTCCGAAGAAATGACATCCCAACCTCAATCACATGGCTTTATGAATGTCACAATAAAACTCCATTACGTTCTTCCACAGATTGTGACCTAACTCCTTAATGTTGTCTTCATAGAGTTGGGACAAAGGCTATGTGAAGGATCTAACATTCACTTAATGCATTGGAGAAATTTGAACAAACTTTTCATCTTTTCAATAGTTGAGATATGGAACACATCCATCAATCTTGCATTTTTTGCACCTACCTACAAAGACTTGTGTCACAACATTACTCAAACAATATTCATTCAACGAATAATGGGAGGATGTGGCATCCACCTCCCTATATTTGCTTTCGTTTGTAGCACACCTCGCCAATCATACTTGGGAATGGTTTACATTCTTAATATTGTTATGGAGGGCTACAAAATATCAACAAGAGATTATGATGCATATGACATCAACATTGTCTTCCTTCTCTCGAATCTTGCGCACACTAGGTCTATTTGTCGATATTTTCGACATCTCTATTGAGTGGTTATCTTAGATCTCCACACTCCTCCTATCATTTCTCGCGATCACAAATTTGAACAAAATAATTTTTATGTTATATCATAGTTTAAAAATTCAACGTGTGTTCAAACTAATAAGCCCAATAAACACAACAAAGATAAACTATGAACCTTGCAAAGACCTCGAGGATACTCTATCTATTGAACCTAATCACTACACAAAATGACGTGACCGCATTGAAAGGTATGCATCATCCTCTCTAAGGATGTCTCTAGTTACTTTTATATGCTAGTGCATCTTTCCTCAATCTTTGGTGATTTCTAGGGCTTGGTCCAAGACTCTCTCTCTCTCTCTCAGTTACTTCCCATGTGTTCCAACTCGCTTTCGTCACTTGTTCATTTATGGACCCAACCCGCATTTATAAATTTTTGACCAACCATGCTTCTTTCATGAAAGTTGTTTGTTGCACTTCCTGTTTTTCTAAAGGCATGCATGCACTAGGAATATGTGTTTGGATCTCCAACACCTTGGTTCAATTTTCAACATCTCCATCCAATATTCTTCTTGAAGCGTCTATACTATGCCACGTAACAATTAGAGTAGTGAATTCCAACAAAATTTCCACCTACACATTCATTGACTAAGCTCAACATGTTTCCTTTACAAATTCTAGAAGAGAGAGAGAAAAAAAGAAGAAGAAGAAGCACAAACAAGATGTTCACTAATAATATCATTGAAAATGCTAAGAAGTTGCATTTGATCCAACAACCTAACCATGTTTTCAAAGAAAACTTCATATATAACCTTGTGCATTTACTATCGAGTGTGAAATTTTCCATAAGTCTCGTTTTTCGTCTCCTTATCTCTAAAAACAACAAGTAGTTTATTTCATATGGAAGTTTAATAGCACACGTAGAGCAATCTCTCCACATCTACAACATTTGGATTTCTTTTGTACAAACTTACAAGACAAAATATTAAAAAAGGTAGACATCCCATAACTAAAACTCTTTCTACAGATAAACGCCTTTCTCTTTCCTCCCATCATCAATCAATCATGCTACAATACTTATCATCGTGCTTCTTCCGTTCGAACATGCATTTCTATGGAATGAATTATAACATGGTAGAGTTTGATTCAAGGGCACGAAATTCCCTAATCAAATTGGAAAGAAAGAGAGTGGCATTAACAACTGTTCTTCCTACATTGCTCGTAGCTCCCTTCACTATTGTGAAACATTTATTTTTTTCTTCCTTCGAAAATAATGTTTGTTTATGAGAAAATTTTTGGCGTAAATCACATGATATTTCATTTGTCGACGCGTTTCGAACCAACTAGTGTGGTTCATCCTCAGGACAAGTTGAAGAATCAGATCTAGCTTAGCATATTAAATAGTTAGAGTAGAACATCCAACGGCTATATTTCTTAATGATATGTGGCATCCACATGTAATCTAAATGGATCTGCGATGTCTACGCAAACGGTTCCGCGTCACAACATACCACCAAGGATGAGGTTTCACGGTGCTACCACCAACCAAGAATAGGTAATTTTAAACATGGGAAGTGTTCGGTTTCAGACCTCGCCCCCCTCCTTAACTCCGAGTACATCGGGCGGCGGACCTCATCATGAACATGGATCGTTGATTGGTCTCGTGCTCCTATTGGACCTTGGGAAAGTAGCTCCCGGTTAAATGGGGGACCCACAACGAGGGTTTCCATGTTGAACACCCATATGTACAACCTTGGTGTACTAGGGGGCACCATGGTGATAATGGGCCGTTGAGTAGTATATGTATGTAAAACAATGTACTACATCAATTTTACTATATATCTCCTTTATTCTATCTCATTTTCATAAACATAAGTACAAGCCATTTAAAAATAATAAATAAAATATAACTACCTCGTTTTTTTGTTGAAGCAAGCGTCAATCCTTCTATTTCATTAATCCAAAAGAAAAATTACATAATGTACAAAAAACCCATTCATTTACAAGAACTTACGAAAAAGGAATCCCTACCAATGACAAAAACCCCCCACCCTACTACAGAAATCACCAGACTAATGAGAAACAAACACGGGAAGGCAACAAGAACACCCAACCACTAGGGAAGTTCTCGAAAAACACACTCCCCGGAGCCCACAAATGACAACAGTCACCCCCACCTACGCAATACCCACACGCCATGGAAGAGGGAAAAGACGCGCTAAACATGATGAATAGATATAACCCATCTCGCCCCAGAAACCAACATGTTCAATCCAAACCGTTGATCCACGTTGTTGGATCCAATGTCCAGGAATCATATCGCGCAACCTAACACGACGGAACGATAGTGTGTGATCGAGGGCGGTTTCCAAATCTACCACCCTGCCACGTGTAGTAATCCCTATGGGATCGCTACCGAAACTGCAAAACCACAAACCGCTCAAGCATCGTGCGATCTTCGAAAAGCCAACTGGGGCGTGGTTTTCAAGCCCGAAAGCTAAAATGGGGAAAATTCCAGCTACCGGAAAAACTAACCTCGCGTTCTGCCTATTCCTACTACGGAATCTGAACCCCATACTGTGCATGTTTGGGAAATGACCAAGCAAATTGCCATCCGAAAAACTGGGGACCCCGTTCAACTAACTCCGGGATAAAATGAGACATAACTTAGCTTGCCCTCCTGCCAAGTACATACTGATAGGTTGCAGTGGTTCTTGCCAGAAAAACCAATTCATGCTTGTCATCCTGGCCCGATATCGAAAAACTTCTCTGTATTTTGTAGCTTGTTCCTCGCAGAGAAACTTTAAACGGTTTTGAGGTATCTCCTACCACTTTTTCGCCATCCCACAATCTGCATTGTTCACACCTTGGTTGGCGAGTGAGTCTGCTAGCTTATTGGTAGTTCGTCGAACATGGTTGAAACTAAGCGTTCGAAGCCCCTCGAGGTGAACTTGGATTCTTTGGTAAACCTGGATTAGTTTCCAATGATTTGAGACTTTCTCTTGCCGAGTACCATAGTTGATTCTTTTCACAGAGTTAATGGTAATCTCTGAGTCCGCTTCTATAATGACGTTTGAGCCATGGTTCTGAGTGAGAAACTCTAGACATTGTTCCAGAGCCATTAATTCCGCCATATTATTTGTGGCTCTTCCTAAATGGGAGTGGAAGATAACGATAATACTGCCCTCTTCATCTCTTAAAACTCCTCCAAAACCAGCTGTTCCCAGGTTGCCTTTTGAAGCCCCATCAATGTTGTATTTCAGATAGCCTTTCGGTGGAGGTTGCGAGAAATCCTTTTCTGTAACCATAGCTATGTCCTTCCTGATTAGTCCTTGGGGAGTAATCCCTTGCATTACGAGTTGCCTGAGAGTTCTCAGCTCAGTCTCAGAGGGGGGATTCTTGGGGAGATTGCACACTGTGGTGCTAAGAGTCTCCGGGAGCTGTTTTAGGATCAGATCAAATAGACGATGAGGGATGGACTTTTCATTCTTGAAAATTCTTTTATTCCTTTCTTTCCAAACATTCTAGATAATGAAGCTTGGCATGAAGGCCCAGGCCAAATTAAGGAACTCATTCTCCGAATAGTTTCTTCTCCACTTGTTTAGGGTATTTGTGACACTACTTCGGTCCCTATCTGTCTGTTGGAAAATGGTAGAGAAAGAATCCCACAGCCAGGTGGTGTAAGCGCAGCTATTGAGAATGTGCTCCATTGTCTCCTCCTGCTCTTCACGGAGCTGGAATATGGTAGGCCCCATAACACCCCTTTTCCTAATGTTGTCCCAAGTTAAAATTTTCTTATGATGAACCAACCACATGAAAAGCTTGATCTTCATCCAACCTTGGTGCTTCTAGAGGCGTTGCGAGGTCTTTTCTGGAACACTGGAATCAAGCCCAAGGAGAATACCTTTAGCTTCCTTAAGATTAAAGGTGCCTTTATTTTTATTGCCCCATCTCAATTGATCCTTCCCCTCTGTTACCAAAATCATCCTTTGTTTTAGTAAGATCCAAAGAGCCTATGCTTTTACTTTTATGGGGCTATCATCTCCACAGTCAATATTTCTCCAGCTTCTCCACTTTCTGGAGATCTCACCAAGATCCCAGAAATCCTTTACTTTGTTTAACCCTTGGGAATCTGTTTCCTGCTTGAGGCTTAAAAATCCTCTATTAATAGCGTTGGTTCTTGTAGCCATTTGTCCTCCCAAAAGAGTGCAAGCTCTCCTCCTCTGATTTCCCAGAAACTGTTTTTTTGAACTAGGCTTCTGTTTTCCCACGCTCTATTCCAGATGTGAGAGCCTTTTAAATTTCCAGACACTCTTATGAGATCATTAGTGTGCCAAGAGCTGGCATATTTCTCTTTCGAGATCCTTTCCCACTGGGTTTTTGGCTCTTGAACCCATCGCCACCTAAGCTTGGCTCCTAGAGCTTTACTAAGAATCTCGTGATCATCCAAGCCTAGGCCCCTGTGGCTCTTGTGTTTATAGATTTTATCCCAAGAAACCAGGGCCCATTTATTCTTTGTTTCCTCCTTACCCTAGAGGAAATCTCTTTGGATATTCCTCAATTGCTCTAAAACACCTTTGGGAGCTAGGAGGGCCGATAACATGAAAACCAGGATAGATTGCAGAACCGACCTTGTCAGAACCAACCTGCGTGCCAGGTTCAAGACTTTCAAGGTCCATTTTTTGACTCTGTCCTGCAACTTATTAAGCGCCGGTTCCCATATACTCTTGTGCATTGGTCTGGTCGTGAGAGGAACTCCCAAATACTTTGTGGGGAGGGAATCCCTTTGGAAGCCAAGAATTCTTGAAATATTTCTCTGAATAGCAATGTTAGTGTTTAAGAAGGAGATTTTTGACATAGAGAGATTGACTTCCATACCTGTAGCCATGGCAAATTCCTTCAGGATTTTATTGTAGGCTGAAGCTTCTTTGACTGTGGGAATTCCTTGCTGCATGGTATCATCTACAAATTGTTGGTGAGTCGGAGCTTGACCATTCTTAGATAATTGAATACCTTTGATTTTTCCCATTGCCTTGGCATGCTTAATGGACCTTCCAAGTCCCTCCATCATGAGAATGAAAAGAAAGGGAGAGAGCGGGTCTCCCTGCTTGACGCCTCTAGAAGGAATGAAGATAAATGAGGGAGAACCATTCACCAAAATTGAAAAGCTAGAAGTAGTCACCAGATCCATGACCCATCTGACCCAGTTGTGGTCGAACCCAAAAGCAGTGAGAACCTTCTTGATGTAAGTCCAATTCACCTTGTCATACGCTTTGGAAATATCCAATTGCATGATCATCCTTATCTACCTTTTATTGGTAAGCGTGTGAACCACCTCATGGGCTTTAATAATGTTATTTAAAATTTTTATACCCTCCACATAACCTGATTGTTCCTCTGCCACTAAAGAAGGAAGGAGAGGTTTCAGTCTATCAGCCACTCCCTTAGATATTATCTTGTATACCACATTACATAAATCTATGGGTCTGTACTTATCTGCAATTTGAGCTGAATCCTGTTTAGGGATCAGGGAGATGAAGGAGGTGTTGAGGGCTTTCAGGATAGTTTTGCTACCCCTGGAATCCTCCACCACATTCAGAATACCCTGTTTGACAATATGCCAACAAGCTTTAAAAAAATGCACATTGAAACCATCCGGGCCTGGTGCTTTGCAATTCTGCATGTCTTTGAGAACCTCGCTGACCTCCTCTTAAGTAACAAGTCTATTAAGGTTTAAATTGTCCTCTCTAGGCACCAACTTAGGGATATGCCTTGTAATTTCCCTCATGGATTGTTCCCTGTCTGGATTATTTTCCTGAGTGATGTTTCGGAAATGCTGAGCAAGTACAACTTCAATATTCTTATGAGTGTTCTCAAGCTCCCCATTCTCATCTTTTATCGTAGAGATTCTTTTGTATGCTCTATTAGCCATAGTGGATCTGTGGAAAAACCTTGTATTCCCTCTCCTTCCTTGAGCCATTGAACTCTAGACTTTTGCCTCCAAAATATTTCCTCTTGTTTGCATAAATTTTCCCATTCTTGATGGTGTTTATCAGCCTGGTCACTTTTGACTTTGTCAAAGCCATGTTTGATTAGTGCCTCGTTGAGTTCCTAAATTTTGATTTCCAAAGATTTTTTGTTCACAAAAATGTTACCAAAATCCTTCTTGTTCCATTCTTTGAGCCTGAACTTGATATGCTTTAGTCTTTTATGAAGGAGGTACATTTTTGATCCCTGGAATTGCAAGTCTTCAGACCACCATTTTTCAATGTTACTCGTGAAGTCCGGGTGGGAGAGCGAGATATTCTCGAACCTGAAGGGCATATTCCTCGGAGAAACCATACCCTTGATTTCCAATTGAATCGGCGAGTGATCGGAACCTCCAAAGGGAAGAACTCTTGCTGATATTTCTTTATCTATAAGCATAAGCTCCTCCGATATCATAAACATGTCTAATTTAGAGGCTACCTGTGCCTCACCTCCTCTTTTGTTGTTCCACGTAGAAAGGCTATTGCTCAATTCTGAATCAACCATTTTCATATCATCTGTGAATGATTGGAATGCTAAGGAGTCTTTGTTTAGCGCTCTGCTACCTCCTTTTTTTTCCCGAAAGAGATGTTATCATATTAAAATCACCTCCCATGATGCAAGGAATTCCAGCTTGTCTTTTCGAGAGATCAATTAGGGATTCTAGCAATTTGAGTTTGTCATCTATTCTTTGAGGATCATAAACATTTGTGACCAGGAAGGTTTCTGAAACCCCCACTAGTTGAATGACCACTGATAAGTAATTTCTAGATGCCTCTGCATCTATTATGCTGACTTTTTGGGGATTCCAAAGAGTGAGAATGCCCCTCGCTTTGTTTTCAGCTTTAACCTCTAGAAACTCAAATCTATTGAGCCATTTGCCATGACTTAGTTTTAATTTATGAATGGAACATTTCGTTTCCTGCATGAAGATCATATCCAGCATTTCTTGTTTCATTCTATAACTAAGCATTCTCTGCCTTCTTTTACTACCTAGACCTCTGATATTCCACGATGTGAACTTCATAATTAAAGATTTGTAAAGGAGTAACTTGTTAGGTCTTTCATCTTACTCGAGTCTATCATTAACTTTCCACACTCCATCAAGAGGTCCTTTTTCTTTTTCATGCCCCTCTTCTTTCCTGCATTTCTAGTAGCTAATCCTGGAGTTGATTTCATTGTTTTCACACCTCTGTACTCCTTCTTGTCAATGGTTTTTCCTTTATCTAACCCCCTTTCCTCAGTTTTCCATAAAAAAAACTGCTGTATTCTGTTGCAGTGTTCTTGGGGTAGTGAATCTATCCCTCCCGTGGTTCCCTGCATCAAGAACCCTTCCAGATCTAGGTGTTCCTTATCTGGAATTTCCTGAAGTTCATGGTCCTCCAGATCTATTTCACTCTAGGCCATATCCTCATCTATCTCTAGCTCTCTTTCACTCATCATAGTTTCTTTCTTATTACCAATCTCGTGTTGGGTTGCAGTTTTCTTCCTTTTCCTTTTCATTAGGGCCGTCCTCCATAGATTGGTCTTCATTTGCCATTTCTTCATTCTCTTCCAGTGCTTGATACCTATTCTGACTCGCCTTTTGACCCTCATTACGATGTTGCTTTGATCCTTTTTAACCTCATTTTCCTCTACTTGCCACTTTCTGAAAGCTTTCTCTGTCCTTCATTGCATTAGGTTTTCTCTTGTTGTCTACTCTACTAGATGGGAAATCTCTGAACAAGTGTCCATGTTCGTGGCATTTACGACATCTGAACAGTATATGCTCATAGTCCACAATTTGCACCCATTCCTCATCAAAAAATTTCAAGATGACTTCATCTCGAAGGGCTCCTCATAGATCCATTTCTACGCACATCCTTGCATAGGTAGTGTATTTTCCCCTTCTTATGGCTTCTGAAGCTTTGACAAAACGACCTAGTTTGTTGCCAATGGCAGCAAAGTGATTCAGTTTGCCATTAATCAAGAGGTAGAGAATAGAGCCTTACCAAGACAGGTACCGAAGTGAAAGTCTCCCGCCCTGGAACAAAGTTCATCATCCAAGGCTGCATATAGAGGCCAGCTGCTGCATAAAAGTAGGGTCCTCCTTCGAATATTGTGTCTTTGTCTTCGATACTTGTGAACACCACGGTGAAAAGTCCGTTTAATATTATATTGGTGTGTTTTATCTTTTTCTAGATACTTGCATATATTAAGAATATTTGTTTGCATCATCAAGTTTATCTCACACTAGACAATTCCAACTAATCTTTCACTTGCACATTAGTTCATTGTGCTCAATATGTTTCTTTTACAAATGCCAAAAAATATTACAACAAACTAACTTGTTCTCTATCAATATCACTCAAAATGCTAACAAACTTCAATTGATCCAATAATCTAACCATGTTTTAAGAGGCACCTTCATACATAACTTGTGCCTTTCCTC